>OZ026851.1:13063001-13278454 GCA_964023205.1 Lutraria lutraria | reverse complement strand
TTTTTGTTTGGTGTATAATTGAATGAATGACAATGCCATATTCCAGTGGGTGATTAGGAATAAAAAAGTGAGTCTCAGAAAATGCTGCTGATGCAGAAGTTCATAAGTTTTCATGGTTGATATAAGCATGAAGTTGGTTATTGAGTACTCATGCAGTTTCTAATGTTTGTTTTCATTCTTTCTCAGTTCTTGTGTTCATTATTTGCCTATTGCCATTATTTTGTCATCCTTTGTTGTATGACTGTAAATAGTCTAAGAGCAAACACAACCACTGTATTTTCTTTTGGCCCATTGCTTGCTTGTTATGTATTTATTATAAACCTTGTTATATAATGAACCTTAAGTTATGTTATGGGTCATTATTTTAGCAGAAACTGTCACCATGTTATTTTTAAAGCTGTTTCTAAATCCATGTTCCAATATGCTGCACATGACATTTATAATTCAGCTCCACGCATTGCCATAAGGCACCTTTGCCTAGCCATTAAGCTTCAATCATTTTCACTGCTATTTTCTTCAAAATGATGTAGTGTAGCATAGATGTCGTCATGTGCTGTAGGAGATTTGTGCACCTTGAAAGTGCTTCCATACACTGGGATACATCCTGTGTGGTATTTCTTATAAATGTACTGAACTTTCTTATGTTGCACTAAAGTGCGTGCCTTACAGAATGCAATATTTACATGATAACAATAGTTGAATGATAATAATGCTCCTTACATAATTATGCTCCTAATATTGATTAAGCAATGTACTCATCATGTATTATTTTCTTGGTATATTTAGTTAAAGTTAATATAAGTATAACTATAGTTAATTGTGATGCTACAATTGTACAAGGCGGTGTGCAGCACAATTATGGCACTGAGAAAGCTCCTTAAGTTTGGTTCCACACTTATACTTTTATACGCTTGCATGGTTTTCATTGACTGTATGAGTTATGTTAAAAACTGCTGTAGCAATAATCCATAACCCAAGTGTGCAAATGGACCTGCATTAAATAATTAACACACCTGTGTAATGGTACTTTAGTGGGGTTAACTAAGTCTAGAGCAATTTTGTAAGGGGGGGGGGGGGGGGTAAGGTTTAAATATTATTGCTTATTGGAATTGTTGAATCATTTCCTTATCATCATATGTCTGTTATTTCTCTTTTATTATAGAAAATTGGCATTCTGAGCCAATTCAGCTGATAAAATGCTTCTATTGTTGTTATGGTGCTGCTAAATAGATAAGTAAAACTATGCTTTGATGTGTGCTACCTTTATGACCACATTCAGGGAGGATTTCTGTGGATTTTTTCCATGATAGGTTGAATCTATTGGGTCAGTTGTCTTATTTAATCATTGACTTAAGATCTTGGGTTGTATAAGGAATGACTTTTGAATCTTTACGGATTTTGCATTTGTATGTTCATTTTGCTTTCCAATATTTTAGGGTAGACGGTGAAAGTTTTTCTGTTTATATCTCAGCTAAAGACATACCAGACCCGCCTCCATAGTTGAGTGGTTAAGGTTGCTGACTTCAAATCACTTTAACCTCTCACTGATAGAGTGTGGTGGGTTTGAGCCCAGCTACCTACCATGTCTCTTTATGTGAGAAAATAGGCAGTTGCTTACGGAGGATGGGAGTCTAGTACTGGTTCTTCCCAGGAACGATGGTTAGATCTATTGTCAACCTCATATGACTCTGACTGTTAAAAAGGGGTGTAAAACTCAAATAAACAAATAAGACCTACCAGATAATTATATCACCCAATATATGTCTCATTTGAGATATTATATTTTACAGTTTGTATTTTCAATATGTGAAGTCATTGTTTGAATGGATGTTCACAAGAGAGTTAATATTATGTTTGTTAGATGAGTGAATGATGGCATTACATTGAATTGAAATCGAGGGTTCAATGCAACAGTGTCGTAACTCATATTGAAATAAGAACAAGTTACGACAGTGTTGCGCTGAGCCCTCGAAATACTGTTAGAAAGCAAGAATATGAAAATTTAGAAGGTTACCCAGTGGCCAGACTATTTGGTAGTGTCTGTAGTAATATCCTGGGGGGGGGGTCTTTATCAAAACCTTAATCTTTGATTATTGATATGGACCATGTTTGTTTGATTAAGTCATTATTGATGGATTGAATACACAAATACAGTGAATGCTGATAGTTTAGTAATATGCTAATTGTACTATCATGATTTTATTATATTGACCTAATAACAGATCAGCGCAACAAGATGGTTACATGCTATTTGTATAATATAATGTTACAACTTTGTTGCATTGGCGGAAGAATTAAGTACAGTACATCATTTATATGATCAAATAATGTTTCTAGTGAATTAAGATTAGTTTTATGCTTATCTAGTTGCTTTGCTGGCCAATTGGACATTGTTTCTATAGATATTACGATTATGTGGCTATGGAATTGGTATAAAGGAAAATGGCTGATTATCCATAAAGGGCTTCCACCCGCTGCTTCACTTGTATTTTTTGTTTTTGCTCAGAAGCAGAAAATCTCTTCTAAACAATTCTATTCTGACATGTGCTGTACTTGTAACAAAAGTCTGAGTTTAGAGAAGGTTTGATATCTCTGGGTATAGCAACTGTTTATATATTTTATCTTGTGAAATGTTTACATCTGATAAGAAAAAATAGATTCAGTTAAATGCTTATCAGTCCTTGACTAACGTGAGGCTAAATTTTTCAAATTAAGTCTTAATTCGAGGGCTCAGCACAACACAGTCGTAACTTGTTCTTATTTCAATATGATTTACGACACTGTTGCGTTGAACCCTCAATTGTTGAACCCTCGAATTGTCCTCTGTTCATTTGCTTGTAAATTTATAACAGGTGCTAATGACTAATTGAGTTTTACCTTCACATTCCCCCCCCCCCCCCCCCCCCCCCCGAACAAATTGTCTGATTTTGAAGAATAAAAATACTACAAGTATTTGTATAACACTTGACTCACTTGGATGGCAGTACGATTATACAGACTTCTGTCTCTGATGTTACGTCATATTTCTATATTAATTTGTAATCATTATTAAGTTAATTGCTTTTGTTTTCTTGTTTATGATAAAATTTAGTCATAGATAATAAAATTGGTGATTAAATGAAGAATTCGGAGTCTGACTGGTGAAAAGAGGAGAAGCTGCTTGGTTTGAAACTATTTTTAGACCGAATGAGTCTGAATCTATTTTTAGATCAGATGAGTCTCAGACTATAATATTCAGGTGTTTGCTACAAAACATTTATTAAGATTATTTCACTCTAACTGCAATAAATTAGAATCTTAAAGACTGTGTGCAAGATAATATGCATAGTTTAGGATGATTTGAATTGATTTGTGAAATGTTCTATTTTAAGAGCTTCTGTAATATAGAAATTGTTCATGCCTGATAGACTGATATTGTTTTCAAGTACATAAAAATGTTGAAATATGAAATAATTATAGAAAACCAGTCTAAGAATAAATTTTAATTCTATTTAATGTATGGGTGAAAGTTTCAAATAGTTACACTAGCATTTGAATGCTTCCCAACCTGCTTGTGATAGTTATTATAATTGTGAAGATGTAGGAATCTGGTATTGCAGTATGTTCACCCATTGAATCCTTAGTCATTCGATTCCCTGATTTTTGATACGTTTACAGACGTTATTTTTCAATTTCGCACATCAAACAACGCAAATCTGTCGAAAAAAAAAACTTCATTTTTTCCCTTACTGAGTGTATAAAATACTCCAAGGTAGTGAACTCGCCATCTTTTCGATTGACGATAGTGACGAAAATAAGCGTGGGTCCCGGCTTTCCTTCTAATCTGCACGTGCTTTCCGGGAACCTTGCTTTCGTTGTAGTGTTCCCCAACTTTAAACGTTTTGACAGCTTTTTGTAGGAGTATGTTCACCCATTGAATCCCTGACACTTGGGAGGTGAACTGGTAGATCTTGATGTTTAAAAATGTGAGACTTTGCACCAATTTGTGTGAGGAAATCTCTTTATGTTTCTACCATAATGCAAGGAACATAACTGTAGATATATAATAGTATTACAACCTTCAGGGTACCTTGTGACAACTTGTTGGCATGTAGTCAAGTATTTAGTTCACTTTCAGGTAAATTTTGGTGTAATGCAAGCTAAGCTCTACTTTCATCTTGAAAATTGAAAGGGAAGACCTGTTGGCTGTCTTTCAACTATTTTATCACAAAATTTAACTCTCCACAAAATGTTTGAGATGAGTATAAAATTGTATGAAATCCGAGCCTTTTTATGAAATTCTGCTCTCTGGGTGGGGTATTTAACTGATGGTTTCTACTCTGTATATCATAAGTTTCTAATACTTGACTTCCAAGTGCAGCAGAATATTAAAATGAAGCTGGTTTGAGTGAACTAAGTAAATTTAGGTCTTTTGGGATGAGGGGGGGGGGTTGAAAAGGTGAATGGAATGGCATTGCAAAACATAACAAGTATGGTCCTTTGGTAGAAGAACTGAACTTAAGAGTCCAAGAGGTCATTATTTTGTCAAATCTATGACAAAATTTATCAGTCACCTATGGTGAAATGCCACTTTTCTGCAAGGGTCTCCCGTTGGCAATGGTAATATAAATATAACTTGACAGACTAACTGCGTATAAAGGTCATGTTTTGGTGTCTTCCGCTAGTAGCTCTTGTTCTTGGGCTGTATTTTGTCTTATTTGGAGAAATGGAAGAGTTTACCTGTGACTGTTAGCAAAGTATTAGTGAAGCCATGTTATGTGTGTAAGCAATATGTTAAGATGTTTGTCCTTGGCATTGTATAAGACTGGGTAATACAGGGAGACTACATTGGGTCACTGCTTATCATAATTGATAGGTTCCTAGTTGGCTGGAAATTTTCTCTTTCTATCATAAAGCTCCATAATTTGTTGGGCTTTTTATTGGTCAATGAATGAAAGTATTCATCTAGTCAGTACAGTGACTGTTGGCAAAACAACTTTGGTCTATTAACTGAGTCTGGCTTTCATTATTAGTGTGATAATCGTGTGGAATGTTGGCCAGGCCTGTGTGTGTCTGTATGTCCTGAATGAAATAGGGACTTGGTTCTTAATTAACATAATTGTCTCACATTAGTTCTTTGATTTATCAGAATAATACTGTTTCTTGGGCTTATAAAGTATACTGTAAGTAATATTTGCTAACATTGGTAAATGAAGTCATAAGGGACATATAGGTTGAATTAAAACATGACTGTATGTTTTTGTACCATCACATGGAGGTCATTTACACTTTGCTTGAAGCCACTTAATTGCGTGACACTTATAACTGATGTTCGGGTCAGACAAATGTTATGTTTTTAATTTTCAGTGAACATTATATGTATTAATTATAGTAATTGCACAAACATCGCTAACTGAAACTGTACTTGTATAATGTGATTACCACAAGTCATGTATATTTTTAGTTGGCTTTAAATTTCCCTTTGAAAGGAATTCATAAATCATGATTTTTTCTTGAACTATTCTTGCATACTTTATGAACTATCCATGAGGAATTCATTAATCATGAATTTTTCTTGAACTATTCTTGCATACTTTATGAACTATCCATGAGGAATTCATAAAATCATGAATTTTTCTTGAACTATTCTTGCATACTTTATGAACTATTCATGAGGAATTCATAAATCATGAATTTTTCTTGAACTATTCTTGCATACTTCATGAAATATTCATTAAGTATGAATAACTCTTTGACAAGGGGATATCATTAGAGACATAATCTGATTGCTCAACAAAGACTTGCTGAAGGTACTTATTGAAATGGCTGAAAGTGCGTTATTAGTCATTTGTATTGAAAATTGTGTTTTGGAATTCTGAAAGCAAACTGTGCATCCATTGGTTGATTCCAATAAATAATATAATGAAAACATTGTAGGTTGGAGGTTCTCAGACTGAAGGCAAACAGGATGCTATGTAATCATGCCATCTAAAGTGCAACAAAGATCAAAATAATTTCTGTTAGTTTTATGTATCTCAAAAGTTCTGTCTATGATGATTAATTAATGTTGGTGGTTTTGTATGAAGTGTGTACACACCATCGTCTGGTCTATACTTCATCATGTGTAATGATTATCTTCTGATTATAGCTTCTTATCATACCAATGTGATCATTCTTATCTTCTAATTGATCAAATAATACTTAGCCAGTTGTGTGTGTGCTGGCTGTAGCAATTAAGATGGTTGCTATGTTATGCATCAAGACATTTGTGGTTCACAGTTAGTACAGGGAGTGTATGGCTTGGTATTTGTATGCAATAGAAAATACCTATAGATGAGATGTATGCATTCTTAATTGACAAAGCCAGGTGTGTTGTTAAGGATTCTGGTGTGGCAGTTGGTTGCTCTCTGGTATCCATCCGGAGTTACTTTTTCGCACCAATCATTTTTGCTTCGGTTGATTAGTGTGAAACAATTAAACAGGGGACTCCCGCTGATCATCCGAAAGATCGGCCTGCTGAGTTATGAGGCAAGTGAATACACCAGGATCTCTATAAAACAGATTCAAATGAAAAATTAAGAAAATTATCCTTTTTACTTTTTCTTATCTGGTTAATTATGCTGTTAATCAAAGGTTTGTGTTTTAGCTGGATTATTATACACACCTTGGTTACCACATAATCTTGGCAAGTTTTGTGAAGATTTTCTTGTTCTGGAGAACTTGATGGACACGTTGATCTTGTTGAAATATGTCTATATAATGTCTGCTGTAGTTATTATAAGCATCACTAGTACATAAATCATTTGCTTTTCTCATAATGCATGCGGCACAAAACCTGTTGCTTTAGAAACAAGACAACAAAAACCTTCTTCTTCCTCTTTTGTTTCGTTGATTCTGTCTGGGTCTCATCTTTCTTGAGTGCTCAAGAGTTACTGACAGACGAACATATCAGCTCATTATAGTTGTTGAATGCACTGTGTTGTGTATCAGTCCCATGTTTCTTGCAGGGTTGACTAATCCTGAATTTTGTCTGATACAATCATTGAATGAATGCATTAATTACACTCCCATTACATTGAAGTAGAAAAATCCAAATGTCTGCTGCTGGTGGCAGAAAGGAGAAGATCTTCTAATTTTCTACAAACATGATGTGATATCAAATGGTTATGAAATTCTAAGTACTTCAAATGCTTTGATCTTTTCCACACAGACATCACTTAGAATTAGATTTAAGACCTTCCACTTGCTTAGGGTGATCTTTGACTCAACTGGTTGCTACTAAGGAATTGGAATCTGAAATAGTCTTAACATTCCAAGTTGAAATGAAGCTTGTAATGGCACCTGCTCTTCTATTTAAATTAATTAATTACATCCTTCATATATAAAGATGAAAGACACGGTGTATGCTGTATACAGTCTATAAGTTAATCTTCAGGGTTCACCTGCATATTTTCATGAATTAATTGTTATGCTATTACAGTAAGTTGCATTTTGTAAAGAAAAGCAAAGCAAAGCAATATGTTTTTAAATGTTCCTTAATGATAGGCTTAAAAATAGTTTGTGCAAAAAACTTCAGATTTCATTTTTCTTGTTCATGTATTTAACAATTCAGTGTATTGGTTTTATCTGTGGTAAAATATATTTGGGGACTTCACTTAAGTGATTCTCTATTTGATGTTCAGCTTCTGGTCTTCCATTATGTTTATTAAAGTCCCATTAGCTTTTTGCTATACAAAAATATGCAAAAAACATGTAATTGCTGATATTATCCCAACACAATAATTAACGAGCCCTTTTTCTTCTTAAAACACTCATTTCACTATGATTTTTGCTTTTGTAAACTTGAAATATACAGAGCGTGTGACGTCACTTTATGATGTGTGCATAACATGACTGGGGGAAAACACAGCTGTTGTATAAATAGTATTTTTTTCAATGATATTGAAAAAAATACGATGGTGGTTTCGGAAACAATTTTTCTTGCTATAAAATACGCACTGGAGGAAAAAAACTTCGGATTCCTCTCTTATAGAACAAACAGAAACTATTACGACCGATAAATTTATAAGCTTATGGGACTTTAAAGTAACTGTGTTTACTTTCCTCCAATCAAAATGTTTTGCACAATTCAGTAAGGATTAAGTTAGGACACGGCTTCACTGATTAAGGTGAATCCCCATTTTTCCTTCGACTTGATTGTAACTGCTTTTTTCAGGACTACAAAGCTAATTTTGCTTTGTTTTACATTTTGTTTTATCAATTTCTAAAATATCTTCAAAGATAGTGAAGATATGACCTGAATGCAGCCTATGGAATGTTTCGTGTCTGTGTTAGAAATTACCACCATTTGTATTTGACACAGGTTGTTGGAGTTGCATGCAATCATTTCAGGAATTGTTATTACAAATTTTCTCTTACAAACACCCTTCCTCCTGATTAATGCCCCACCCTTTTGATTTTAATAAAAAGCATAGAAAATTGACCTGAAATGCTTTAATAGTCATTGGAGTTATATGATAGACTGATGTTTCCAAAAGTCTTTGAATCAATATTTTATCAAATTGAGTAAAAATCTGTAAAATGTATTACCCTCAGGTAGTTTATTAGGAAGTGTATGGTAGGAATGTAAATTGTTTCTTCATCTGTTTAGAGATGAATTCAGGTTAATGTTTGATGTTTTGTTAGTGTATATATTATCTGTTACTTACCTTTACAATCACCAAACATCCTTTTTACATTTCTACTTGTTTCCTGCAAAGATTTCTGACATTCTGACATATTTTTGAGTGCCAGGGATTGATATTAAAATCTTTTGAAGTTTGAAAAAATGTCACATTATGCTCTCAATATTGATAACATTTCTTGATATATATTTGGATATCCATACATTGGTGTTATTGGCTAATGTTGTATGTTATTGATATTATTTGTATGTTGCAACTACTTTTAATTCTTATTAATTGATACATGTAATGAATTGTATTAGTTTATTATCAATACAAGATTATACCATTGTAATGATATTCTGTTGTATGATGTATTGTGTATGGGCTGGTGGCATTGAACTATACAAATAAACTTGGAATTTGAATTTAAAAAAAAAAACTCGAGAAGAAGCTGATCTTTAATATAAATACTACTATCATGTAACTGTTCTGCCTCAGCATGGATTTGGTGAGGACATTGTTTAATAAAAAGAAATACCTCTGCTCTCTGTTGGAATACAATGTCAGGCTCCACCCGTAGCTTACCATAGTCAGTTTAACTTCATTAATTAGCAAGAATGTAGGATAAAATAACTCCAGGTTGCTGGGGGAAATACTCCGAATTCTGAAATATCGAAGTCTGGAAGTAAGCTTTTTTCTGATTTTTGATGAGTCTGATCATGTGTTGTATTAGCTGGAATTGTTTTGATAAAACATGCTGAGTGATTGATAACACCTGTAGCCCTCTGTTCTGTTTGGTCATTTGTTTAACCTTTGTTTTTTTCATTAAGGAAGACGTGAGTCAGATGGAGCTGAACGTCTTAGAAGATTTCTTCCATCAATTTTGCTTATTTTGATTGGATTTTTGAGTTTTTGGTATTTTGATGAATAATAGGTTTGTGCTCATTGATAAGTATAGGTGGAATAGAACATAGAAAGAATGTGTTTTTCTCATACTTCAGCTGAAGGTCAATATAAAATTGTGACTTGTGTGGTTATTTTTGACTAGTTGTACCAGTGGCTTCAAATCCCCCCCCCCCCCCAGTTTTGTACAAAAAAAAAAGGGAAATATTAAGGCAATCTTGGTTGAACTTTAAGTGTTAAGTGTAAAAGTACTCATGTTCTTGATTTCTTGAGTTCTTAAGTATCAAATAACAGCACTTAGGTCATTCTATTATTCAGGTATGAATTCGATATTGTATGTAGGACATTTATTTCACACATTTGTGATAATCACTCATTCATTCCTGTAACTTACCCATTCATATAGTTGTAGGTGCATCTATCAATTTTACAAGCCTTTATCTCAAAACCACAAACCACAATATAGTAGGACAGGTTATTATTCAAATGTACTTTTTAAGTTTTTATCTAAACTTTTGAGATATAGTATAAATTCTTTTGTGTAAACAATGATGATAATCATATTATTACTGAAGAAGTAAAATATTTACTTACTTGAACTGGAAAAAATACAAACGTAATAAAAATATACCACAAAACTTTTATGAAATACCAACCAAGGTGATTATAACAAAAACATGCGTTACTCATCCGAACTCGGCCTACACAAAAATTGCATGTACCCTACCTTGAAGGTAAACTCTCCTCCCACTAAGTAATAATGATAAATTTTCTTCCCTAAAGAGAAATGAGTTAAGTGTACACATGTATTACTATAGAGACTAATCAGTTTGTAAGTTACTGGATTATTTTACCTGTATGGTGGTTCTGTCAAACTTCATTAGTCTGTTATTCTAATAAGATTTTCTGGAAATGAGGCTCCAGGAAGGTTCAGTAACCTCTAGTAAGTGTTGTTTTATACTTTTTGGTAATTAATATCTCTTTTGTGTGTTTTTTCATACTTTCTGGTAATTTTGTATTCAATGAAAACGGTGTTAATTGGTGTATTGTTGGTTCGTTCTAGGATCATATCTTACCTGGGTTAAGTAATTAAAACTGTTCTGAGTGACTTGACATACTCAGGTTCCGTGTTTTAGTCATCAGTTCTTAGGTGGAGGTGGGGAGGGGGTGATGATATTCAAAGTTACAATATGCGTAAATAGTTACTTAAGATAAATATTGTACATTTTGATGTCAAGTTTCAAATAAGATTTGCTGGATTGTTAAGAACTGTTAATTGTATTGTAAGTTTATCCCATGTACTAACTGTGTAGTATAATTAACAACTTCGCAACAAGGAAAACATGAAAAATACGTAAATGTATGAGTTGGTGTTCCTTAGTCTGTATTCAGGTCATACTGACCTTGAGGTTAAGATGTCTTACATTTAATGGTATCCAGGGACCTTTAAGGGACTCTTTTCCCCAAATCTTCTGCTAGCAAATTTTGATAAGATACATTTACTGTTCATATACTTTATACCATAATTATATATAATTCCTTCTCTATTTTCAGACGTAAACGCTAATGGTCTTCAAAGTTCAAAACAAGGGGTCGACAACTTTCGAGTAACGCAACTGGACCATTCTCAAGGTCCCGTTGACGGGAGTCTATACGCACAAGTCAGCAAACGGAAACTGGAGTCACAGATTATTCAAAACGGTTCAACGAAGTTGCAAAATGGCGGCTCCTACTCCTCCAGCATAGACTCTGGTATTTCTGCGTTCTCTGGTATTGTACCTTTCTTGTTGCATCTTGATTCTGAACTATACCTTGTTGCCATGGAAACAAAAAGTTCATTTAAATCAATTTTATTTTATGCCCAGTATCACACCTCTACAGGCCCTGTTCATTTCCATGTCAGTAGGTCATAGGTCAAGGTCACCCTGAGGTGGCATCTTGTTTTGTCAATGTAAATCACACCAGTGAGCATGTACATTTCTTTATTGATTTCAATTTTAAATACCAAAATGATTTTTAAAAAGTTTTTGAATAGAAATTCATTGTATGGTTGTTTCTCAAAAAGAAGAAAAAAAGAAAACCAGAAAAAGGGGCTAAAACACTGGCTGTGAACAATCACAAATAAGTCATCCAGGGACCCACATGCTTCACTAATATTTTTGTATGGCCAATATGCTATACACAAATCCTACTTGGCAGCTTGGTATAGTTTTCTGTTGGTGTTTTACACTTTTATTACTGTAAACTTGTCATTATTTCAAGCTTTTAACTTAATCAACTGCTGGACATACATGATAGCTTTCATCAGAAGTGAAATAAATTCAATTTTGTTTTCAATAATTATACAATCAGATCACTTCAGTTTACACTTTTATATGAAATGATGTTAATAATTGTTAGCAGCTTTTTCAAAATTTTAGGGCAACTTTTTTGCATTGTACCCTTACAGTACTCTGATTTCACTCTGTCTCAAAGGGAGAGTACTCTTAGAATGGAGACATTTATGAAGCAATTCTAGGACATATTTAGTCTCTTTATGTGAAAAAGTAGGTTAAGTTGCTTACGGAGGATGGGAGTCTAGTACTGGTTCTTCCCAGGAATGATGGTTAGGTGAACTGTCCGCCTCATATGACTCATATGGGGCATTAACTCAAGCAAACAAAACAACATATTTAATATTTTTATCCTTTTATTATTCTTCCTTCATATCTGCATGTGCTTCATGTGTGTTACATAACTCATGAAGTGTTTCCTTATCATGGTCTTAGGTTTTTAAACTTGAACTTGGTGATCCATGGTTCTGATTGGTCGATCCTGAGCCTTGACTTGAAATTAACCAATGAGAATGTTTTTTTTTTCTGAGGTCACTATCACCAGGGTTCAGTTAAATAACCTTCGACCTTTGCTTTCTACTGCTATGATTTTTCATATGAAATGTTGTGGTTTTATTTTGTGATTGTTGTAATTTTCAATGAATATCAAAAGTTTTTCTTATAATTGTTATGACTTTCTCTTGAAGTGTTGTGAATTCGTACATCATTGTTGTGTTTTAATTAAAGGGATTGTTCCTTTTTCTTCTTGCTTTGTGAAATCCTTGCATGTACAAAATGCTCGCTTGTTTGGCTCAATCTGTTAAGTTCCCACATCCAAGCTGTGAATTTTCTTGGCGCTGCTCTTATGTTCTTTGCTTTTTGTTGTTTAATTGATCTGATTGTTGTTATGTTGTTGTATAAAGTTTGAAGTTGCTTATGGAGGATGGGAGTCTAGTACTGGTTCTTCCCAGGAATGATGGTTAGGTGAACTGTCCGCCTCATATGACTTTTACTGTTGAAAAGGGGCGTAAAACTCAATGTAACAAATAAAACATAACAAACAAACATAAAGCTTTGAAAAGTCTGATATGCCACTCTGTTTTTGTGTTATCTTTATAAAAATAGATATAAAGGAGTAGAACTATAGTAGAACTTTTATATTGAGAGCACATTTGGGAACAAATAGACTAGTCTTGTTATCCAGTTGCAAAAAAGGGGAAAATATTGAAAACCAGTTTGAAAATAAGTGAATATTGTTATGAGAAGAAGGGATGATCCGGGCTCTACCTTCCAAATTTTGCAGGGATCCTTTTTCACTGTCCCCAACCCAACTACCAAGCCAAGTACTGTGTCTAGGATAAATATAATAAGATAGGCTTAATATTGAGGTGGGTTCTTAGTGAGATTTTACTGTAGTTTAAAAACTAGATATTTTGGTTCGGGTAAACAGAAGTTTATTACGTTATTTGACCAAGAAAATGAGGATAAGTTCAAAATTTGACCACTTTCTTTGAGCGACACATTGGACGTTGCTCTGCAGAGGTTAAATTTATAGTAAATATAAGTTTAGGGAAATTTTGAAGGTGTTGTTATAGAGAGGTTGTTGCTCTACAGAGGGCCGCTCTGGAGAGGTTGTACTGTACATTTCATTGTATACTTCAACTTTGTGCTTTTTACTTCATGAAACAATACTAATAATGAAGATTTTATTTATAGAGGCAACATAGTTAGGCAGTGCCCAATCTTCCCCCTGTGAGCCCCTGGCTTTATAAATGTTGCTTTATGAAGTGGTTCTTTATAAAATGGTGTTTTTTGTTGTATATTCTTGTATGCAGTTCACCAATATTTGACTTGATTTGATATTGTATTGAATCTCTCTTTCTAGTTTATCACAAGCCTGATAACAATTGGCAATAAAACACATTTAATTGTACTTGATCTGTAATGTAATTATTAGTGACATAAATCTTACTTCACTGTTGTTTGGTTATAATCAATGGTTTATTGCTTGTTTTTCATGTAATTTCCAACACTTCAATCAACATGTAATGAAATTCTTGGATAAAAGAGTTGGCTTATATTGATTTTCTTATTTCTTCAAAATATATCAATTTGTTGTAAATTGTTGTCAGAAAAGAAGAAATGAGTTCGCAGATTTTGTGGACAGTCCCTGTGTCTTGTCTATATGGTGAAATTAGCAATCATGAGATGTATAATTTAATAAACTAGAAACACTCAGTTAGATGGCTGGAGATCATGTGGAAGTAATTGATTTTATTTCATTGTTTAGTACTATGTACAAAATGGTAGAAATTGTAAAAATTATATATATATTTTTTTTGCATTTTTACACTTGAATATAATTAAGAAATAACTATTTTCTTCTTTCGTTTTCAGTTCCAATGGGCACATCTACGACACATAAAAGCAGCAGTGAAAGTTGGTCATATAACACACGTGAACGAGATTTTCATCAACCTAATTTGTCCCATTCAAGCATGAATAAATCATACAGCTCTTCCACAAGTCCTCGCTCGGGCAAAGTGGCTCTGGACGAACAAACGCAGCTCGATCAGATTCTAAGTGACTTGTTAAATGATCAAGCGTTCGTTAGTCAGAAATCAGCGCCAGGCACGCGCAGTTTCAAAACGGTCGAGGAGCACACGAGCCCTGAGGGAAATGTTGTGGTGCAACGAGGTGACGTTACGTACAAATTGCCCGAAGTGCGTTCTGAGAAACATTATACAGTGAAAACTGAAACAAAGACATCGCAAGATGATAAATATAAACCAGTGAATGCATTTACTTATACGCCTTCTTCACCGGAAATGTCAAGGTCATTTGAACCCCTACGTAGCCCTCAGAGCCCTAAAGCCCCCTATAGGACTGATTACGAGAATAATTACAAAAAGGAGTCATACAGTTATCAATCTAATGGCCCATCATCTTTAAGTGATGGAGAACAGTCGCTGTCCTGGTTACAACAGCAGCAGGCTAAACTGCGGGAAAAGAGTACCGAACGTGACCCACATCGCCAAAAGAATGAACAAATGTTGATGCAAGAATTGAAAAAATCGCAGACACAGAATAAATACTTTCAAAAGCAATCACAGAGTGACGATGAGTCGTCTTCAAAAGTGACATCTCCTTTGCAAAATGGGCCAGCTAGCCCGTATAGTTATACTGTATCACGTACTCACACATATAACACAGAAAAATCACCCACTGAGAATGGATTTCGCCCCCATGACACTTTGCCTGTAGCTGCCTCTCATACTACTTACATTACAGAGCAGACGAGTACATCAAAAGTTTCTAATAAACCTCCTCCTTCGCCAAATTTACAAAGAACTGTTACCCCAACATTAAATTCACCGCCAGTGCCCCCGCCACAGAGAACGAGCAGCCGCGACTTCATGCAACATCAGACGCAGCAGCAGCAACAGACGCAGCAGCAGCAGCAGACCCAGCAGCAGCAGCAGCAATCACGGAATCGTTCTTACAGCGGTGGTGGTGGTTACCAACAATCCTCAACCTCCTGGAAGAGTGAGACTCACACCCAACCCAGGACCGTTCAAAGGCATCACTCAGAATCAGCGTATGATCGTGATCATTATGAACGTCAACACGAATCACGGCAGCAGTTTAAGACTCCGCCCGTGTCGCCAAGATCAGTGTCACCCCATACGTTTCAGACATATAAAACAGTGTATAAAACAATACACCATGATGAACCAGATTTTTCGCAACCTCAGCCCGTCGAGGTTAAATTTGAAAAGCAGACACAAAAAGAACAGCAGACCGTACAGGAAGTGAATAAACCTCATTACATCACAGAGGTCATAGTTCAAAGAACAGGTGGTTCAGGTAGGATTTTAAATTATTTTAGTTTTGTTAATTTTCTGTTATATATGTGAAATGTAAAAACTCCACATTCGAGGGAACTTTTGATAAAACAGTCATTTTGTATGAGTCATTTAAATGCTATTAACCCTGACAATGCTGAAACCGTAACTGCTAAGCTTTTGCCACTAGGCCAGCCTGTACACATCCATGCTGTCTGACCAAGCTCTTTACTGTTGGGTGACAAACTTCCGAATTTTCAATATGATACCCCTAAAATTGATAATGGACTGGTTCAGAGTGGAAGTTGGACTATTCCATTCAGGAAATTCAGCAGATTCAGGTTTAAATGAATCCATTGAGAAGTCATTGTGCGACTGTATTTTACCTTGTATAACAATTGTTTTCTTAATTCTTGTCATGGTTAAGATTTTTAAACAATGAAAAACAGAAGTTTTTACAAAACATGACGCAATATTTAGCGTAATAAAAAGCTATGAACCTTTAAACTGATACCTGAGTGTCAAGGTCATTCCGTTCCTGTATTCTCTTCTGTTTGTGACATTTTTCATGACATCATATTACAAATATTCAAACAGTAGAATTCATTCAGCTTTGTTTATCTTTAATCCGATCTATTTTTTGCTTATTTTATGTTAAGTTAATCATTTCCATTATTCTCCTTAGATTCCAAAAATAGTACATTAAATCGAAGCGACAAAGATAAGGAAACAGAAAACCGTCTGGAGGCCCTGGAAAAATCTCTGCAAGCAGCCTCAAACTCAATAATGGCCTCATCTCCATGGCAACAGAAACAGCAACAACAACAACAACAACAACAGAATGTTATGAAACAGGAAGTTCGTCAGTACGAGACTCGAAGCTATGAGACGAAGACAGAACAGCGTCAAGAGCAGCGTCACGAACAGCAACGAGTGAGTAGAGAGGATGTTAATGGCGGTTACCCACGTAGCATGTCACCAGGGTGGGACAACTGCCCCACCGAGCATGTAAGCATCCTCATCAACCCCTGGTAACAATTAACACCCTAAAGGTCAAGGTCATTGAGATTTTTGTTTTATTTTGTGTATCACAACTCTGATCTCGAGTTCTTGTTACAGATATAACTTTAAATCCCCATAATTGTGATCTGTGTAATGAGCTTTTATGACTCCTAGAGTGAAGAGTAATGTTTCCTGTTATAGTTATAATTATGAAATAAAAAGTCTTACAACATCATGACCTTGACCTTTAGAATTGTACCATTAACAGTGTTCATAGGGAAATGTGAAATCTTTATGGTATTTTTTGTACTGTTGACCAATATATAAGAATTCTGTCTTAAAATTTTCAGTAAAATATTGTATTGACTCCATTCAACTAATCTCTTCTTTTGTAAGTGAATAATTCTGATTTCGAGTAATTGTAGATTTGTGACTATTAATTGTCTCATAAGCCTTCAGGTAAAAGTGTTATGTTTGTATCAATGCATTATGACAGAATGTGCTTCTTGGTGCATACATGGTGGGAATAGGTTATTATTATAGTGTTGGGAAAGGTTTAATTCAGTTAATACCTGTTCTGTGCCTGTCATTGAAAAACTTGTCAAAGGGAAGTAAATCATGTATACCTTATTTAAATTGCTAAGTGTAATTACCTCCCTTGCTAGAGCAAGCATCTATTTTCTTCAAGTACATCAAAAAACATGATTTAGTAGAAAAATGTTGATTGAATGCTTGAATTAGATAAATCTTCTTACTAATTCTTACCCTCTTTAGAATCATCCCTGTTGAAATCATTCTTGTTTTAGCACTACATTCAAAGAATTATCTTTCACCCTCACCCCCGCACAACACAATTCTGCATGAGTTTTATTTTAGCCAGTTTTGTTACATAATTAACATGTGACTTATAATTTTGGGCTTTCTTATGTTGTGGCATGTCCCTGTGGGAAATGAAATGGCATCACAAAAAAATGCTTCATGTCCCTGTGAAAAATGTTGTAATATATTTAAGTCATATATAAACTGTATCTTATCTATAATCAGCCAACGTGAGGATGTGACATTATGCTTATAAATTATGTTTGATTGATATCGTAAGACATGTATATGTTTATATGTGTGTAACTTGTAAACTAAACGATTGTGTGAAATTGTTCATACGCTTGGCTGACATTTGTTGAAAATAAAATATCGCGATAAATGATTTTAAATGATATATTTATAAATATGTGAAGCTAAGATGGCTAGATGTCTACAATAACATCCATAGAATTATGGTAATGATTTGTTTTTATTAATTAATTTTTAATTAATAAATCATAATAAATTAACTTTTTGAGTTATGGAATAAAGGCAATAATTTATTCACATCATAACAACTTTAAACATAAAATATGTTCTTTTTTACATAGATAAAACAGGATATATTATATTTAATATCTTTTTAATGGTTTAAATTCTTAGTTTATAAAATTAATTACTTAATTTAATTAATTAGCAGCATAAATCACAATATCTTTTAAACAGACATTCAGCCTTGAGATTTAGTGTCAGATAAAAAACTGTTGTTTTTTGTTGCTTTTCTGATTCAGAATTTGATGGTGTTGTTTTTGTTGTTGTTGATGATGATGGTGCTTCTTTGAACATTTAATTTAAAACTTGTTACCGTAAAATTTGATTGAAGTTTTTTTCTCGTTCTGATTAATATTTGATAATGAGGTCTTATCCCTGCCTAATAGTTATTCAAACATCAAGAACTATTCATGATGTATGCAAGAAAAGTTCAAGAAAAATTCATGATTTCATGACTTCCTTTCGAAGGTGCTTGGCTGTTTTACTGAAGACAATTTCATAAGAAACATAGAAAAAACATGTGAGATATTATAAGCACCTATTCCATGAAAACATTGTTGCTTTGATGTGACTGTTACAAAAATTATCAAAGAGTAAGAAGTATGGCCTGTATGTGCAGTTTGCCTTCTTTCAGTGGTTAATTCAAGGCCTCCATGGTCAGGGAAGTTAGGGAAAAACTTATTTTTTCAAGACCAGGGGAAAGTCAGGGAAATTTTAATTTGGTCTGGGAAATAAGGCTAAGTCAGAGAAAAGTCAGGAAAGTTTGATTTGTCATCTTCATGTGAACCCTGTTTTAATTACATTAAGACATTTGTGTATTCATGAATGTATGCTCTAGTATGGCTGATGCTCACACAGTGAACTTCACTCACAGATGATGTGAACTCAAGCTTTACTGCATAGTTAATTAGTATAATTATAGTGAATTCTAGGGACTGACCAACTTGATTGCTTCATTACAACCAGTATTATTTTATAAGAGTCCATAACAATGAAGAGCAGATTGGCATTTTCACTGTAACAAATTCTTCATAAAGCAATGTTCATTATAACAGTGTTTTACTGTACTTCACCGTGTCCGATTCTTCATCAAATCAATGTTCACCATAACTGTGTTTTACTGTATTTTTATAATTTCACCTTCTATCATTATATTGACCTTCCTCTGTTAATTATCTTGTGACAATGTTGACATTTTGGTTAATTAACTGTAAGGTAATACATATAGATATTATCTCCATATATAGTATACATACATGTATGGTATAGATATATCTTCATTCTGTAGACAGTATAAGATCTTATCTTTCATAAACATTGCCAGGAGATATTTTGTATCTATTACTGAAACTTTACTAGTTAATAACACTGTCTCCTTGGGATAGCCATCAATAAACACATCCCCCTACAGGCTGTTTTGTCAAGTCATGGATTTTGGAAACTGAACGATTGTTCAGCTTTCCATAGTGGTCACTCGCTCAATGCCTATGAATCTGTATGCTGAGTTGAGTATTACCTTTTTCTTCATACGCCTTGCAATTGTTATACTAGTTCCCGTTCAGTTTCCATGAGTACTTTCAGTGCTTTGATTAATTTGGTCAGAATAATGTTTGGTACATTTTTATCACTGAGTGTCAGATAATGGTTTTGTACGTAAAAATTGATTTGTACGGCTAAGAATTTGTTTAATCTCTAGTTTATCGAGGTCCAGTGTTTAGAATTCATTTATAATTTAATATAATATTGTAGATATTAAGTGGCCATGTCTGACAGCTTGGCTTGTTGTTTGTATAAGAAATTCAAGCCACTTTGTGTTTAATATTACATAAGTGTATGACATTGTCATAAAATTATTGGGCAAATACGATAAGAATGAAACCAATATTGACCAATAAATCCATCATAGGGAATAAAATTGTTTGCTGAAAAATTGTGTATGTTAGTGGGCTTTGACTCAGATTTGACAATTTACACTGGTAGTTAAATTAGGGGCTGTGCTCCAGTTGTTTTAAGTGTGCTGGATTTGTATCACAACCCGACGATCCAGGTTCGATTCCTGTTCGCAGCAGGTCATACCCTCCCATGAAAATTTGACAACTAGGTCGATTTTCCTGCACATGTGGAAAGTTGCAGGTTCCATATGGAAGGGTAAGTTATTACTGGTTAGATTACGGTCCAGGAAAGAATTCTGTTGGTCCCTTCCTAGAAAATTGAGGTCACAGTTCAATATCATTGGCTAACAATCTGCTTATATTGTTTTATTAGCCGTATCAATTTAATGATCACTATAATGTTACTACAATGTATGTTAGGTATGAGTTTCCTGATGAGTAATTATTTCATTTTCAACTCCCAGCATTGTTAGTTGATGTCCACACCTGTTTGTTACAGAACTATAATATGATAATGGTGGATGTTTAAGATCTCTATATTAAGACATTAAATTCATTGGATACTATTGTGGTTTGGTAATTGATATGTTTACTGTTTAATTCATTTTCTCTCTACCCAGCTTGTATCAAATGACCTAAGTTTGATATGTGAGTTTCAATTTTATAGAATTCATTGTACATTTTTTTGTGTGTGTTGAAATAAGTGAAATATTTTTAGGTTTGAAAAAATGCTCATGTCTTTTTTATTTGATTTGAGTCATCGCATAGCCTTTTCATAAGTTACATCATTTTCATAAGTAACATCAGTTGCTTTGTACCATTAATCCCTTCGGAAGGAATTCATGAAAACATGGAATTTTCTTGAACTATTCATGAATACTTATGAATGGTTCGTGAATAGTTCAAGAAGTATGCCTAACTATTTGACTGGGGATAAAGTCACTCTTACATGGTCTCACAAAGGAGAGACAATGTAAAAATAGCCCTTAATGAGCAGAGACTCAGGCCCCTTTCTGCTTATGTAAGATTTTTGTTTGTTAGTTATTCGCATGGACTGGGGTCACAGAGCAGTTTCAAAAGGATTAATGTTTTATTAAAGAACGGCTTTTATTCACAGGGTGGCCTTTATTTGGATGTGGATGCAAACACAGGCTTGACTGTACTTAAATGTCAGATTGTAATGTTGTGAATTTTAGAATTTTTCTCGATTGAAAACTACATGTAGTGAAATCATCCGCCCCAGGGAAAAAGTCATTTGTTGAAGTGCCTTTAATTTAACTGATATTGATAGTGTACACATCTTCTACGTCTGCTTCAAACCTACCACTTTAACATGATTTGTTGTTTAAACGAGCATACTTTCCCTCGGGCGATCTACCTTTAAAAGTGAAGCCAATTTGTACACATGTTTACCTTTTTATGTACCGGTATTGTCAGGGCTGGCTACATGTGGTATGTTATTGTAAAATAAATATACCAGTCTCATGTTGTAGAAACTTCAAGGTGGTTTTAAGACCATTTTAAGTGGTATTTATTTGATTTTCTTGTGATTTTAAATCGTGTTGACCAGTGGGTAGTGTATAGGAATTGCGCAATTAAGATTATTTGTATACTTAGGCCATGAGAATAGCACACTGTGAAATTTGTAAACAAAATGAAAATCGTCAGTGTGTGTACTTGATACCTTTGGTAAAGGACTAACATTTATAGATATATGTAGATATCTTCTATTCATGGGAAAGGAAACGACTTCGCTTCACTGAATCAAGACTTTAATTTACGCCGTTGCTTTTATTTGTTTGCGTTCATTTAAGAGATTTAAATTTCATATTTAAGGAATGTTAAATACATTGAAAATTGTGTGTAAAAAATAGTGTAAAATTTTGGCTGGACTATACCTGCTTGGATTTAGCTCTTGAAGGTAAAATGACTGATATATTGCTATGGTTATAAATATTCTATAATTTTAGTTTTATGATATGAATTTTTTATTGTACTTCTTTATAATAAAAAGTGTACCAGTGTATACCTTTTATTTCTCCATACATTAAAGGTTGAAAGAATTTCAGAAATATGCAGAGTATGAACATGTCAGTGTTTTTTGGTAGGATTTTGTTTGAAATAATTTGTTTTTTTTTTGCTTTTAATGGAAATGTTGCCATTTTACCTTTTTTGAGAACATTTCAACCATGTTATAATGTTGCATATTTCTAAAAAGAAAGAAACATTGCTGCATTTACAAAGATCTATCAAACTTGGATAGAATGTCATTAATAATTTCATGCATTTACAAGGTTATGACATTTTCAATCTATTTCTTTTTTTGTCGACTCATTAATGTCCCAACATACTTTATATAGCTCACCTTCACCTATGACTACAAATAACTTCTAAACTCATCATGTTACTTTTAATATCAGTTCTATATTATTGTTTTAAGAATAATCAAAATAGCAAACTATGATCATAAAATATATTTGAATATATTCTTGAAATTGAAAAGGAATCATGAATACTAAAAAAAATCTTTTTCTTAAATTTTTTCTACAGGTAAAATATCGTAAACTTTGTTACACACTTGATTGCCAGTTTTAGTCAAGTGGTTTTCAATATAAGTGTTTGTACGCCCATCTATTTATTAACTTATAAACTAGGTTACTATAATATAATGTATAAAGATAGTGTGGTTTAGTATATTTATACTAGTGTAATCTGGAGTGATTATTATAATGTAGGTAAAAAAATGTCGGCTGGTCATATTTCATTGTGTCGATGAAAGCAGTACTTGCGGCTGTAAAGTCTTTCTTTTTCGCTGGTGTTGCGACAAGAGACTGTAATAATATGTTATATACTGTACAGAATATGTTATAGTTGAGAGGTTGTTTAGTAACGTAGAAAGGGGGTGGGGTCATTTTTTCAAGGTCATAATTACGACCAGTTTCTTAAAGGTCGTGTGCGATGTTTATGGTTGTGTAGTACAAATTGTGCAGTATCATTATGAAGTAATGTAGGCGTATGCAGCAATTTTATACTTAACAGTCCTTGTAAAGTTAAAGTATCGGAAATGTTTTATATCTGGATGCAGCGATATTTTGTGACAAAAACAAAAACAAATTTGGTGTCTATTTATACATAATACATGCTTTACAAGTATCTGTGTTACAATTACTTCTTTATATTGCTTTCTTTACTCATGATGGTAAGAGACTGCACCCAAGTCAAATAGTTATGCATAGTTCAAGAAAAAATTATTGATTTCATAACTCCTTTCAAAGACTATTACAGTCAAAGCTCTTGATGAAATTTGAAATGAGTTTATGTTTGAAAAAAATCATTTATTTATAAGGGCAAGTCTTAATCTTAGATTTACTGAAATATTTCAACCTGTATATAAAGGTCTTGTTTATATAAAGAGCTTTGTGGAAGGATGCAAGAATGTGCTCTTCAAAATAATGTTATAAATAAATGGAAGAAAATCATTTGATTGATATAAAATTGGTCAGAGAGATGTTTCACCTTTAGTTTGTATATGTAAACAGACAGATATTAAGGTCTTGTGTAAATAATGGAGATTCAGATAATTACAGATAATTCTGGTCAGATAAATAAAGATAAATATATAAAAATTGGTAAAATCTGGAAATGTTTGGTAATTAGTTGGCTCTGTATACATGTTGGAAAGTTATTCACCCAACCTATCTAGGCTTATCAGTAATTCCACTGTCAAATAGTTTTTCATACTTCATGAACTATTCATGGATATTCTTCATACTTCATGTACTATTCATGAATGTTCTTCATACTTCATGAACTATTCATGCATATTCTTCATACTTCATGAACCATTCATGAATGTTCTTCATACTTCATGAACTATTCATGGATATTCTTCATACTTCATGAACCATTCATGAATGTTCTTCATACTTCATGAACTATTCATGGATATTCTTCATACTTCATGAACTATCCATGGATATTCTTCATACTCCATGTACTATTCATGAATGTTCTTCATACTTCATGAACCATTCATGGATATTCTTCATACTTCATGAACTATTCATGGATATTCTTCATACTTCATGAACCATTCATGAATGTTCTTCATACTTCATGAACTATTCATGGATATTCTTCATACTTCATGAACTATCCATGGATATTCTTCATACTCCATGTACTATTCATGAATGTTCTTCATACTTCATGAACCATTCATGGATATTCTTCATACTTCATGAACTATTCATGGATATTCTTCATACTTCATGAACCATTCATGAATGTTCTTCATACTTCATGAACTATTCATGGATATTCTTCATACTTCATGAACCATTCATGAATGTTACTTCATGAACTATTCATGGATGTTCTTCATACTTCATGAACCATTCATGAATGTTCTTCATACTTCATGAACTATTCACGAATATTCTTCATACTTCATGAACTATTCATGAAGTACCATAGGCACGAAAAGTTCATGAAATATTCATGTTTTCATGAATTCATTTGAAAGGATCTAAGACTGGACTCATATTAGTAATTTGACCATATTAGACTTAGGGCTCTTAAATTTGTAGGTGAATGATTGCTTGGCTGGTGGAATGTAAAAAACAGTTGCGTTCAAACTTAGTTTGTTCTGCCTTAAACCAACATATATAGTTTTTTATTAATTAATGGGTAAGGAATGAATTTGTCCTTGAATCTTGTATACCCCCTGGCAGCTATGGTTGCTTTAAATTTCTGAATGATTTGTTTACATGTCTGGTTAGAATGATTATAGTGAAGTGATTATACCTCAGTGAGCTTTGATTATTGGCCTGTCACTATGGGTAATTACAAGTTAAAGGAAGATACAGTGTTTATCAACTTAACTAAATGTATGCGGGGGGGGGGCAGGGGGGGAGATATTACTTTGAAAATCTAATTATCTATGACTTATAATACAAAACCACCCACATAATTGAATATGTCCAAAAATGTTAACAATGAAATTTGAAAGGAAAGAGAATTTTCTTCCTAATTCAAAACAATGTTATTTCACTGTTTTCCAATATGGTCCTATGTGTGAAGAAAATGTCCAAATTTCATTTGATTAAAGTTGGGAAAATTTTGTATAAAATGATCAACTGGATTTTATGAACATTTCTCCTTTGATGGTCCAAACATTATCAGCGAAGTTACAAATTAATAGACATTTCATTGCGAAAACCTTGTTTTAAGTGTTGATAAAATTCACTTCATTTGAATTTCAGAACTTTAAAATTGGTCAATATTGTGTATGAAGTTTTACCTTTGATGTTTTATCTACCTTTTGTTCTATTTTGAATATATCTTCATAGATCCTTAAACTTCAATTTATTCTATCTTTTACAATGATTAAATAGATTGACGAAAATTTAATTGTTTTTAAATTACATCATTAAAAAAGGGCGATGTTGTATTCTATTGTGTATTGTTTTAAATTTTCTGTAAGATTTGATATCAAATTTTGGGGAAAAACTCTTAACATTGTTTTAATAGTAGGCAATGATATACAATACTCTTAAATGATACCTGTAGTGGTTGGTTTTGCCATTTAAGTTAATGCATAATACTTTCATTAAGTTTGAATGTGTAATATTAAATCAATTTCAATTGAGTTAGGACATAATATTTTGATTAGTTTAATTTCAATCGAAATAGGACCTTTTATTTTTATTTATTAATTTTAATTGAATTAGGATGTTTTATTTCTATTGGCTGATTAATGTAATTAACTTCCTAAAATACTATCCTTAAAATAAAACAATTAAGATTTGTGGGGAAACTAATTAAAAATCTTTTTAAAGTACTTTCCTGACTCCTAACTTAATCAATGAATGAAATCTTAGATTTACAAGTATATATACTATATATATACTTACATTCTTATTTGTAGATGTTATAAGTCACGGTGATGTGTCATCATTACCAAACATGTATGTTAACCACAAATTATACCGTATAGATTGACACATGATTGTAAAAATTCAATTAAATCAGTGTATGTAGTGTCATGAATTAGTGTTACTATGAAATCATTGGACTGCATTTTATTGCAAGCCTGTATTGAAGGTTCAGTGATGTGATTGTGTTTAGGTTTTTGATCAGTAAATGACGAAAAGAAATTAATTCTTATTTTTTGTCCATGTTAAGATTGGGAATTTCTTCGTCTTGGATATGAGGGTATGAGATCGGCTTTTATTGATTGTTAAATGTTTAGAAATTGATGAAATAACAAAATTGAGGGATAAAAGATAGACATTAATTTTGTTTCTTTTCTGTTTTGATGTGGAAATAAATTGGATATGAATTTATCAAGAAAATGTCATACATGGATTTATTATGTAGTGTGTTGTTTTTATGTAGGATATTAAAGAATTTGTAGCAATATAGACTATATATAACTTATATTCATTGGACATAAGTGCAGTGTAACCTTGAACTATTTTAAACCTTAGAATGGATCATGGTTAGCAGGCCCCTACAATTGTTGGTCAAATCTTAGAACATGTTCTCTTTATTTGACCGACATGTAGGAGCCTGCTAACCATGTTGTAATATCAAGGTGCAGTGCATCCTCTCCAAAGCAACAAACAACAAAATTATGTTGTTATTGAGAGGTTGTTGCTCTTGAGAGCTTAAATTGATAGTTAAATCATGCAGTGGAAAAATGTCATAGGAGGTTGTACTGTAGTGTCAATATAAAGTTGAAATATATAAAGTGAAAATACTGAAAAACCAGTTTGGTTAGTGTTGTGGTGTGCAGGGTCGTGGGTTTGATCCAAAAAGTAATAAATAATTGCATTCTTTTAAAAGCTGCTTAATTACCGTTTCCAAGATCTGCTTTACTCAAAAACTTGACCACAAAGTATAGTATATCAGTTGTATAACTAATATATTAAATTATGTGATAAATCTTTACTCTATCATGTATGTGTTACTTGTCACCTGGCCATAACTCAATTAACTTGTTGCTTAAAAAACAATTTTCTATACATTTTATTGTCAGGTCTCACTTTTAGCTGTCCCCTGAGGGAACTAGCACTTTGTTCTTTGACATTGTCCGTACTCCACCTGTATGAATACAATTTATGACGTATGAATGGACATGTGTTTAAATATTATTATAATTATAAAGTTAATGTCCTTGAATTGAAGTGCGGACATTCCTGAATTCTAGACACGCCCACGTATATTAAGGTTAACTCATGACAAGATTTTACATATTTTGATAGGTATGACTAAATATGCTATTAATTTTAATGGTCCATGTTTGACATTAGGCTGAAGTAAAAATGAAATTTTGTAAGCAAATGAGTGTTATTATATAGAATATATCAAGGGTTCAGCGCAACAGTGTCGTAACTCATATTGAAATAAGAACAAGTTACGACAATGTTGCGCTGAGCCCACGATATATAGAATTACTGATATTTTAGTAAGCTTAGAGTGGTAATGCACTGGACTATTAATTGAAAGGTTGTGGGTTCGATTCTCAGCTCTGCCTTTTAAATTTCTCAGGTACACTTTTTCAGTGTCCTCATCCCAACTACCAAGCCAAGTACTGTGTCTAGATTTAATTATTAATTTAACCTCTCTAGAGCAACAACCTCTCAACAACAACATAATTTTGTTTCTCCCAAAGGGTGTTACTTTGTAGAGGTTGCACTGTATTAATTTTACATTTAGACCTAACTTAACCTGTGTTATCTCTTTCTTACTGATTCCTCTTATAATTGATGACAACTTTAAATAAGCACAAAATATCATTGATTCTACACAACTTTTTTATTATATTCATTATTGGGCTCAAAATATCAATAATGTGAATGATTTTAAATTTCATTCGAATGTAACTGTCTCTAAGATTTGCTAATTCAATAAAAATTTACTGAGATTAATCAGTAACAAAGGTCGTATTGTGTATATTAGACACAGCTCAATGGAATATCCTAGTTTAATTTGTTTGTGGATTAAATCTACATTTTTCATTTCGTCAGCTGACATCAAGAATTTACTTACGCCATTAAAAACAAAAAATAGCGTGTGAACTTTCCTGAATTATTTTCATTTCTGCCATAAATGTAGTTGCACTCGATTTACCTGTGAAAAAAATGCATGTAACGCCATTTTGGGGTCAAATGTTGTATTTATAATAATTACTTGTGCGTCTGTATCACCAGATTTCCAATTAGTTTTATCTGAATTCTGTGAAATAAAAGAAGAAATGTACGGGTTTTATCATGCGGAGTAATGAAAGGTCAGCGTCTGGATGGTGTTATGATAAATGCATAAAATACATGCCTGCCTTGTATCAATGAAGTGAGAAATTTATAAACCTCTCATACAGGATGATTATTGTTGTCTGTCCCCTTATGGCCCTTTATTTTCAGGCTAAATCATCATTCCTAAATTGCTTTAAAAATCCAAGAGAAGAGACTGGACTTTAAGATAAGTCTTGTCCGTGGTCAAGTGGTCAAGGTCGCTGACTACAAACTACTGTAACCTCTCACTGATGGAGGGTCGTGGGTTCGAGCCCCGCTACCGGTCATGTCTCTTTATGTGAGAAAGTAGACATAGGATAGGAATCTAGTACTGGTTCTTCCCAGGAGTGTTGGTTAGGTGAACTGTCCGTCTCATATGACTCTGACTGTTAAAAAGGGGCGTCAAATTAGATTCTAAAATTCTAAAGAAACTGTAAAATGTCATGATGACACATTATTATAATAATAATGCTTAAATAACAATAATTTTCACATGCAATGAAAAACATAATTTTTCTCTCAATGTTAGGAAGTGATGTCTATAATTATGTTGAATTCATTTAAAACTGCAACGGTTTCCCCTGTCATATAATTATTCATAGTTCATGAACTATTCATGCAGTATGCAACAAGAATTCAAGAAATATTCATGTTTTCATGAATTCTTTTTGATGAGGTAAATAGCTCTATATTTGTAAGTTATTGATTGAATTTGAAAGATTTGATGTTTTGTTACTCTTTTTAAACCAGAATTGAATTTCTAAAGTTTTACAAACATGTTCATGCAGTCATAGTCTGATCACCTAAGCTTTTGTTTTCGTTGCATTTGCTGATCACATAAGATGATAATGCATTGTGGTATAGATATATATAGAGATATTTTGCTTTTTGATGCATTTTTGACAATGACTCAGCAGGTTGGTTACTTTGCATGATGGATTCTTGTTTATGATGCATTTTATAACATTATAATGTTTGTATTAGAGATTAAATCTTGTTCTGATGAAACAGACAGTAATTACCTCGATCTTAGAGAGCTTGCCAAGACAGGAAGTGGGTGGTTCTGAAATATTCACCTGTATAATGCAGTCAAACTTCTGATGAGTCAGACCATAGACTACCCTGCAAGTGGTTGCCATGGGTGATGAATGGGTGGGGTATTTGATGCTGCACTTTTTTTTGATGCAGCTAAATTACTTGTAAGAATGCAGAAAAGAAGTTTCTAGAACAATTGAGACTGACTATAAAGTTAACTGAAATATCAAGCTGACTTTATTTTCTATTATTTGATATGGATATCAATTGTGGGTGGGGTACATTCTGTGACATGAAATTGAATTCTCATGAAAATTAGCTTATTTGTTATCTGCTGCCCCTAATGTCCCCTTGAATTTAATCATTCTGATCAAACCCCCCTTACTTACACATAGAACAATAAAATTACTATGAGATTGAAATTATACTAATACTGCTCTCTTAAATTGACGGATAAAATAGTAATTTGTAATATAGGTTAAGAGCTGAGGATATCTGGCTTTTGTTTCTTGTAAAATAAGACTTTTTTATGACAGTTTATATGCATTCTGGCTATTAAGCATGTCTATAGAAACAATCATGATTTATTAGAGTTTGTGTTTATAAATGATGCATTGTACTTTCTAGTCTGTTACACGTTAAGTGTTTTTAGGTCTGTTTAAGAGAACACATTTTTTTTTGGATAAAATTTAGCATGATATTGTTTGATGCTGTTCATGTTTTTTATCAGGATGTCAGTAATGTATTCACATATTTTCACAGGTTGTGATTATAAGTTAATTAATTTTCATACAATATGTGTTTTTACTGTATAAATAATGAACAAGTTATATAATGTGTTGTATTACATTTGTTTATACTATCAATGACATATGATTCAGCTGTTTATGTATGTATATATATTGTTCTCTATACATTTCTGAATTTTTGATTGGATAAAATATTTCTATTTATAGAATAGTCTATTTACAATTCTGATCTATTTTTAGATTCAGCAGACGCAATCTGAGGCACCAAAGAAGATCGAAGTTATTGAAGAAGATCGTATTGCTTTGAAGCCCATTGGCCCGGGTGTGCAACAGCTTGAGCCCGAGGGCTCTATTCACTCTACTAGCACTCTAGGCCGAGACAGTACATTGGGACGGGCAACAACGCCTAATTTTCCCACAAGCCCTGTTGCTTCTGCAGGTAAGATTATGTTTTTCATTTGTTCTGATTTCAGAAAAAATAAATATGACCCTTTTCAACAATTTGTGACCCTAATCTGCAGTTTGTGTCTCAACAATTCTGTAAACATCCAAATTACGCCATTAATTCGTAGAAGAATTTATGACAATTTCTGCTTCCATAATTTTTCATCAGATAAAACAAAATCTTACTGATTATCGAGATATTTGGTAAAAATGATCATTTCATAGTCTTGTGGCCTCTTGTCAATTATTTTCTGAAAAAGTAGCTTTTCTAAACGTTCAGTGTTGTGAACTATCATGGCATTCTGTTTGACATACAAGTATATACATATAGTCTGGTGTATTAGTGATGTCTGAGATATGAACTTGTTTGACACGTGGTCATGCTTTTGATATTGTTTTATAGAATTGTCTCAAAGAATGTTTGATATTGTTGAAAATGAATGAAATTGTCAAGTCTATTCATTATAATTATGATAATTGTATTGTCATATAGTTTCTACGTCCTGTTTATAAATGAAAACATTTGTTTATGGATGTAAAACTGAGATTTATGACCATTCTCATAATGCTGCATTTTCATTAGTCAATTTGAAAACATTTCTAAGAATTGACCAATCAGAAGCCTGTGTTTTTAGGAACTTGGTCTGCATGCTCAGTTTATAAATACATGCCATTAATCAAATGTAATAATTGTTCTTTTAATGTGATATTTATGTTAGGAATGTAACGTTTTGAACCAAGCAGAGCTTTTTGCTTGAGTAAAGCTTTGGCAGGGATGTTTTTGTCCAGTTCTTGTCATGTCTATTGCTTGTCAGTCTTGGCATATGATTTTAATTTTATTTTAAAACCCAAAAATGTAGAAGATTAGTTTGGAATTGATGCATGATAATAGAAAAAAACACTGGTTATTTCTAATTTATTAAAAGTTGAAATTACTTTACCATAGATAATGTCATAGCAGAATTTGTTTAACTTATATATATATACATATACAAGTGTAGTTGTCTGCATTAAATAGGAAAAACTATACTCAATGAGCCATATCTTCAATGGCTTGGCATTGATACATATATTACTAGAATTTTCAAATTCATGCTAACTGCACATGTTTGTCCTTAAATTGATTTTAATTGAATCAAGTTTTGTTAGTATAAAACTTAAGTTCATTGCCAAAACTAGGATACATCAGTTTTGACCATTGCAATGTGTGAAAATTCTTCAATCTTAGCGAAAAGTTGAAAATCTGATGTAACATTTTGTGAATGCTGTTTGTTATGGCTGCAACCCTTTGCAGTTACCTTTGACCTTTGTTGACCTGTAGCTAATATGACCTTGACCTTATTTGATTTTCAAACAGAGCACATAATACAAGCTGTGCATGAGAAAGCTCGTCGGATGTCGATAGGTTCCTCTAACCAATCACTGAATAGCATTGGTGGTTACCTTGGTAATTGAACTTGTTTTTGTTACCGTGACAACTGTAACCTGAATTTTGTACTGTGTTGCATCTGCCTTATTTATTGAGCATGATTTATGTATGTTATGTTTCTTCACTTTGTCCTTGACCTTTGACCTTCACTGATTTGTGTTTTAATCAGGTCATGGCTTATTGTTCCCTGTCTACTCCTTCATATTCTTTTTTGTGAATAATTAATTGTGCATTTTGTTAGTCATTCATTCATTTATATTTGATTTTCATCATGAGCTCACCTGAGTATAGTTACCATAGCAACAATGGTCTGCCATCTTTATCAATTCTTAATTGAAGAGTGTATATTAAAGACTTTTCAAAACATTTAGTGATTTATTTTGTTTGTAGAAATCTATGTTAGCTTGGCATCCATAATACGCTGTAATGCAAAACAAATGCATCAATTTCGTACAATATATATTTAGGCAAATTTTGATTATTGTAAAAAATAGTTCAAGATTGTTGGAATTAACTTTTGTCTACGCAGTAAAATATTTACATTCTTTACATTCCAAATTATTTGTTCTCTTATTTTTGTAATACAATTCTGTCTTCTGTATACTATAAATATATCCATACACTGTCTGTAAAATCTGTCTGATTGAGGTTAATTCATAAATAATGTTACCTCAGGTGTGCAAAAATGTGGATTCATTTCACCCAACTTGTGTTTTGCTTACATTTTATTTAATTTTAAATGTGTTTTATTCACATAGTATTTTTTGTTATAATATTTTTTAATTGTAGTGATTTAATTTCATGCAGTAATATACTAATTACTTTACACTTACTTAATAATTGAATTACAAACTTGAATTTATATTAAATCCGTCTTTAAAACACAAAACAGTTTGAAAAGTCTCCAAGCATGTCTGTTAGAGAATTGGCCACTGAATGGTTTTTGTCATTATAATGGTTGTAGTTTTTTTATACTTGAATGCCGAATGATCCATACTTGGTCGATGAATTTAACCATTTTTTCCCTTCAAATCGTACAAACAATATAACCAGAGATTCTTCAATATTTCTATCTAATGTAAACAGTTTATCTCCGTGTAATGTACGTGAGACACATACTTAGTAGCATGTTGTCTGACATCATCGGATATCCACGGTTACTGACTCCACTCCGCTACATGCATCACCAGTGGGATTTTTCACTATCAAATCGCTGTTTTGATAATTAACCGATACCGTATTCTGATTGGATGCAGCCATTTTAATTTGTGTCTCAAGGCTGGAGAGTATCGAAAATGTAAGCATTGTTTCGATTGGTTGATGTATATTCTATGCTGTTCTATCAAAATGGCAAATCGATAGTGTAAAACCAATGGGTGATTTAATGTAGCAGAGGGGTGTCAGTAACCATGGGTATCTGAGTATACTGTATGTTTATATCTTTTAGAGGTAGATCTCATACTGTGTGTTACATTATTATAGTAAAATATAAGTCAGATATCTTAGTTCACTGTACACGCTGTAGTCTAGGGCTAGTGTGCCAGACTCAGGATCTGATGGTCATGGATTCAGATTTTACCATGTTTCTGTAATCTCTGAATTTACTCTAAGTACTGGATAGAAAACCAGGATACAGTCTTTGAGAATATTTATGAAAATTCATATTTTAAAACTGATAGGAATTTTTTTTTAAATATTATTTTACCAACCTTTAGCAAAATGTTTATGGTTTGACTTTAATTGAAGCAGGTTTTTTTAGGGAGGGGATACCTGGTTGAAACTCAGGTTGTTTGTCTATTTTAACTTCTTTATCTGTGGACCAGGACTATACTAAATTGGTCTGGATGTGTTGTTCATAGCATCAGAAGATTTTAGTGTACATATATCTGGCTCTATAAGTTTTGAATAAAAGACAGGCCAGGACTTGTAAAAACTCCAGGTCTTAAAATTTTAACTGCAACAATAATAAAGCAGCTTGCATTTTCAAGTTTCATAATTTATGGCTGTTAATGTCCATTTTGGAAAATTTTAATGCATCTTAACTTGCAAGATTTTGTGATTTGTTGCTTTAAGCTTGAATGTTGAAATTTTTAATTTATTTACCTGACCAAGTCTGTGGACATTTGAAATAATCTGAAATTAATGATATACTAAACATTACGTGTGGTTTAATCCTTTGATGAATGAATGATTGAATTAAAAGTTTCTGGCTTTAGAGATTTAATTGGTTCATGTCATGTTCTCTCTGTATTGCTTATTTAGTTATAATTTGCTGATATGAATAATATTATTATTTATGTTTGAATATAATTATTGGGAATATTATGATCTGTTCAGATTGTTTAATAATTTAAGTCAAAAATTAGAATTCTATAGAAAATTTCTGTGACTTTGTCATAAAATGTTGTAAAAAATAAACAATATTGCATTTTTTTATTACCGTATTTATTTGTATATTTGAATGTATATATTTTCGCATGGCATCTTGTTTCTATTATTGATGTGTTTTTTCTGTCTTTTGTGTTGTAGCAACCCCTCCATTTCCTGTAACCCCTAGGACACCCTACACGAATATATCAGGTATTCTAGTTTATGTTTTCTATTTATGCTAATTCCCATGTTTATGTATGAAAATCCCTGTTTTTTCTGCAGGGTACCCCACCCACTTCATTTGAACTATTTGTTTCTTTTAGAACTCTTTTGTTTATATGCATGTTAGATTGTTAATATTGTGGGCAGTGGGCTTTATAGTGTAAGCATTTTGGGCGATATAGACAATGTTTATCATTTGAATCAAAGCACTGAAAGTACTTTAAGACAATTTAATTATTTGAAAGTTGAAAATCTTTGTCCATCTTATATTAAGTATATAATATAATATTATAATTGTCTATATTACCCATGATGCTTTATTGTTGGGGTGTAACTTTGATATTTCTACATTATGTTGGTGTATATGAGAATGATTTTATTTAATTACTTGACTTATGGTGAAATATGCACGCAATAGATATAGGGTATATTGGCCTTCATGTCTCTATACAGTGCAAAATGCATCAAATATTGTAGACAAACTTTAACAAAATTCAGATCATAAGTGCAAACATGCACTTGGTTATATAGTTTCAAGGTTAATACAATTTTATGACTTACCCATCATCTTGTCAGTTAGTTTTTTAGAACGATAACATTTTGGAAATTATTGTAAAACGTGGTATTTCAGAACAATTTTTGTCTCTTTAGCATCATCAAGTTTTCAAACATGTCTGACACTATCTCCAATTTGAAGAGTTTCTGGAAAAAAATCCCGTGGAAAGAATAAAATGGCACATGATAGAAATTTCTCTCCTTAAGTGAAAAACAGATATTGAACAGAACTTGAAACACCTTGTAAAATTTAATCAGTTTATAAATTGTTGATGAAATTTATCTCGATGTAATGTCTGTCTGTGTGATGTTTCAAGAATTTACATATCGTTCAAAACACATATTCTCAACCATCGCGTTGATTTGAATTACGTAAAAAAGATGCACTTGTATTTATTCATCACTCCGCATGTGTTAGAGTAGACTTGCCTGTTGTAACTCTTCATGGATTAAATGTGACTACAATTTATTGATGTAATCACTGGAAATTACGTGAAAATTTTGTCGTAATTTTCTTTTGTGTTTCCGTTTGATGTAAAGTGTGTTTTTCTGTAAAATGTCTCAAAATGGACATCACAACGTTTCAGTGCATTTAATGGGATCATTTATATTTTGATTTATGGAATTCAATTTGATAAAATTTCATGTCTATTGGAAGAGTTTCCTCCCTTGAATTGTGTTATTTTTAATTCCTGAAGAGTTACCTCCCCTCATTGTTGTTCTTGTTTCATGTTTTTAGCTTCATTGTGCACCATTGTTAGACAAGCTACTTAACTGAGTTGAAAGCAGCCCATGTTAGAATTCAAAATCCTGTAACTATCGGGTCTTTTATTGAATAATCCTGTTATGCACGATACAGGAATAAATACATTTTGGAAAAAGAAATCGGAGAATGCGTAACTGAATATTAAGTCTTTCCATCTGTGTAGATAAATCTTTCTATCTAATTAACTGATCATTTTGACTCCAAATATTGTTTTTAAAAGGCAACATTTTTGGCCTGGTTAAGAAAGTCAAGTTCACAAATATTTTTGCCATGCTTGTACATGTACTTAGCTAGGATTTTGTCGTGCCTGCTTATAGATATTTGAATTTTTAATAAACAAATAGATGAGGAAGTCACTTCTGCGGATTATGTGAAGCCTGCCTCATTCTTGGCTTATTCTTGCATGGCCGCTTACATCTCTGTTTAGTGGTGACGTGCTCGGGGTTTTCTTATCGATCTATCAAACTCTTGTATTCTGCATCACATTTTTTTTCATTGCTTTTTATGAATTTGTTTAGTGGCTACGAGTCAGTATCACCCCCAAGGCTACGCTGCACCCCAGCCCCAGTCAAGCCCCTTTGGTTTCGGGTCCTCAACTAGGTCTGGTGGGCCGTACAGCTCTCAACAGTCTTTGAATAGTGTATTTGAACGTGAGGAATCTGATCGAGAGCGTTACAATACGATAGTATCTCGTCAGCTTATGCATAGTGCCCACGATCCTACGTATGCTTCCATAACAGATTCCAATTTCGGGAATGCGAAAGGTATACAAATATACACAATGTAGTGGCTTCTTGCAGTAATGTTGTAATACTTCAGTTTTACTTTTGCTTTATTTTCTGATTTTTCTTACTGTGTTATCACTATTATAATACTAGTACATTCTTATAGTTTATGCCTGCACAGCTTTTTGTTTTATTTTCTATTTATTATCTTCAGTTCGTAGATTAGCTAAATTAACTTGCTGTCTATTTAATCTCTTTTCTTTACTTATTTTCCTTTTGCATGAATTCAACTGTTTCTCCTCCACTGCTCCTTTATCTTACTTAATTCTTTACTTTATGACTTGTTTCCATTAAGTTAATAGTGTAAGATACTCCTGTATGTCAATCTAGTATTAAATAGATTCTGTTGTTATTTTATAATTGATTTTCTATGAGTGTGTAGATAGTTAAATCATTTTAAGTGAAGGATGTTGTTTCCTATATAATTAAAATTTGAGAGTTTGAAGTAATTAAGTTCATTTGTGCAAGTTTTAAATGATTCCAGTAATATATTACTTTATGTTTCTTTTTAATAAAGACGTTTTTTAATGAAATCCATCTTTAATTTTTTCTTAACTGTATTTTTAATTAATAATTAATTAATTACAATTATTCTAATTACAATCATTCTGGTGCATTTTCATACTTACGGTATGTTGAGTGATTTTGGTGTTTCACATTAAGTAAGTTTAGCTGAAGGGAGATAACTCATTACTGTACACTTGGAAATAAATTCCTAGTATTGCGTAATGATTTACTAAAAGGCTGAACAAAAAAGAAGGAAAGTTTTTATATATTTTTTTAATGACAACTTTGGCATTCATATGAATGGAACAGTTAGGCAGGAAAAGTTGATTTAATCATAATACTATCATGTTTATTGCATTTTAATTGAAATGTAATTGAATCAATTTTTTTTTGTAATAGTTTTAATATCAATTAATGTATCAATGCATAAGCATAGGTTATCATACGTAATACAAGCATTTTAAGCATTGACGATTATGTGCAAATTTATGCATTTATATAAAAAATGTGTAAAGTCTGTTTAGAGTAGATTTATAGATTATATATTCTTTTGTTTGAAAATAACAACAACAAACTTTGTTTACATGTGTGTTGCAATGTTTTCGTGTGATGTGTTTGTTTTAAAATGGTTGTGTGGTTTTGTTGATGAATTTTCTGGAGAAGGCTAAAATGGCAAAATAAACTTTGAAGAAACTATTTTTGGAACATTTGTGTCGTTCACAGTAATAAAGATCTCCTGCATGAAACTTCACCTCACTGTCAAATATTAAACAGACTAATCCTACAAAATTAATTTGAAAATAAACCTTGATTTTTGATTGGCTGGCTGAATTTGTTTTCTGCATTTTGATTGGATAGTTTTTTACTTACCTAAAAGTGTATGAAAAGTAAACATTATGTTAGGTCATTTGATTGGAAGATGAGTCTTGAATTTTGATTGGCTGGCTCTATTTGTGTTCTGCATTTTGATTGGATAGTTTTGTATTTACTCTGAAGTGAGTGTGTCTTCACTTTGCAGGAGATCTACGACAACACTTAATCATTTAAATCTCTCTAACTTTCAACTACAGTTTCATGTTTTTCTCATACAATGTGGCCGGTTCTCTGTTTACAGGTGGAAGTCATGTTGTAAGCCCCACTGGTACCCTGCAGTCAGATAAGATGCAATTTCAGAATCAGTACCAGCAGTCTTATCAAACAAGTACACTTCCACACAACACTTCTGGACCCGTTAGCCAACCTTTCCAGACTAATACCCTACCACACCAGACAAGCCTTAATCAGGTAAGACTCATTCTTAACTTTAATTTGATTGGTTGATTTATTAGCTCACATGTCACAAAGTGACAAAGTGAGCTATTAGGATCACTCTCCGTCCGGTGTCCGGCGTCGTGCGGTGTGCGTCGTGCGTCGTCAAACTTTTTGTTGTGACCACACTAGGGGCCACATTTTTGGCTCAATTTTAGCAAAACTGGGTCAGAACGTTAATATCAACAAAATCTCCGACGAGTTCGATATTGGGCCATTTGGGGTCAAAAACTAGGTCACCAGGGCCAAATAAGGGAAAACCTTATGAACACTTTAGAAATCACTGTTTTGGATTTATCTTCATGAAACTTTGTCAGAATGTTTATTTTAATAATATGTAGGTCAAGTTTGAAAATGGGTAATTTCTGTAGTAAAATTAGGTCACTAGGGCAAATTGCTGGAAAACCTTGTGAACACTCTAGAAGTCACTGTTTTGATTGGATGATCATGAAACCTTGTCAGAATGTTTGTCCTCATAATATCTTGGATGAGTTCGAACATGGGTCATCTTGGGTCAAAAACTAGGTCGCTAGGTCAAATCTTATGAAAAACCATGTTAACACTGTAGATTTCACAGTTATTATTGGATCTTCACCAAACTTTGTCAAATCGTTTGTTTTAATGATATAACAGTCAAGTATAAATATGGGTCATCTGGGGTCAATAACTAGGTCACCAGGTCAAATCTTAGGAAAACTTTGTTAATACTGTAGATGTCACAGTTTTAATTGGATCTTCACCAAACATTGTCAAAATGTTTGCCTCAATGATATGTGGGTCAAGGATGACATGGGTCAGCCAGTTTCAAAAACTGGGTCCCAAGGTCAAATCTTAGGTAAAAATCTTCTAAAAGCTCTAAATGTCATGGTTTTGATTGGATCTTGGCCAAACCTTGTTAGATTGTTTGTCTTAATGATATTAAGGACAAGTTCAACTATGGGTCACCTAGGGTCAAAAACCAGGTCACAAGGTCAAATCTTAGGAAAACCTTATTAACACTGTAGATGTCAAATTTTGATCGTATCTTCACCAAACCTAGTCAGACTGTTTGTCTTAATGATATGTAAGACAAATTTGAACATAGGTCGTCTGGGGTCAAAAACTAGGTCACCGGTTCAAAACAATGTTTTAATGAGTGAACAGTGATTGTCATGTGAGCGATATAGGGCCATCTTGGCCCTCTTGTTTTCTTGTATATCTAATGTGCATTTTGATTGGCTAATTCATTCTTTCCTATGATTGGCTGATTTGTTGCCCTGCTCATACATTTTATTGTCTGATTGGTTGAATTATAGGTTTTACATATCAGTGATTTGTCACCTTCTATAACAGAGGCCTATTATAGGCCTCTTCCCAATTGAAAATTTCTTAAAAATAATGCAGTTTTCCCAAAAATCCAAACTTACACCAGCTATTTTATTTCCCAAATCAGCAATTAGTGATAATTCTTCCCAAAATCAACAGGCTAAGGCCTCTTCCCAATGAAGAGAGAAAAAAACACTGCATATTCATTGTCATGAATTTAGTCATCGTATGAATCATCAATTTGACACCCTTTAGTTTTAATGCAAGCATTTGATTGGTTAACTTTGTCACGGTTCTGTTTGGATTTGTTGAACTATTTTGATTGGATTAAAATCAGTACAATCAAATCTGTATAGTGGCCACCTTTGAATAAAGGCCAACTTTCAATAAAGGCCACATTGTCATTCCCATAGGTGGCCTTTGTTCACAGGTTTGCTGTATTTTGATTGGTTGAATATTGTTGTACTTTAATATGCTTCTATCTCATTGGTCGATTTAATTTCTCTTTTTAAACGCAGCAACAGCAGCAACAACAACAACAGTTTCAGCAACAACAGCGTCAGTACCAGACGTACCAGTCGAGCTCCAGCTCTAACCAACAGTACCATACACAACAATACTCTAGTTCCGGCAACACACATCAAGATGGAAGTCTCCAAATAGACACTAATCCCAGAATGTTGATGACACAACCAGCCAGGTCTCCCTCTTCACCTGGAAGGTAAAAAAAAAAAAACCTAAATTTAAATTATATGAAAATTTGAAAATCTTGAGAAAATATACAATGAATTCCTAAAAATCTAAAAAAATGAAGAACTATAGTCCTATAGATTTAATTTCTACTCAGTATAATTGTTTTCTTTTATAAGCAACTGTTTGTGTTTATGTGTTCTGACAACAAAAACACAAAGTTCCAGAGAACTATAAAAATGATAAAAATTGCCATTTCCATGTAGTAATTCATAGACTTACTAAAAGTTTATTTTTGATGGCAAGTACTGATTTGGTTGAAGTATGAAGAGATGAAATTTTATCCATTTTTTGTAGGTCTTTAAAATTATAATATCACTTTTTTAGTCATTTTTGCTACAAATCATGGTTTCATGATCATGTTTTTGCTAATTATCATTTTGTAATGACTGCATTTTATAAATGTTAAATTTCTATGTTTCAGTCCACCGTCTCCCGGCAACCTGAACACTCTTAGACAACAGCTTCATATCGCTCACAATATGTCTAACAGTGCTGTGAGTCCTGGCCCTCACTCTGCTACAGGTCAAAGTTCACCCAGTGTATACTTTGGTCTGTCTAGACGCGGCAGTCTGACCTCACTCGTAGACTCTGAGGCCATGCATACTACCCCACGTTTTGTGAAGGATACGTCGAAATACTGGTACAAACCAAACATCTCCCGAGAAGAAGGTACGAAATTAGCAGCGTTTCTTCTAAAATCATTATTCACATAGTCACATATACATTTTTAGCTCGTCTGTTTTCAAAGAAAAGTCCAGCTATTGTGATCTCTGTGTTGTCTGCATCTGTGTAAAAACTTTAATGTAGCTCATAACACAGGAAACTATAAGAGGTAGTAACATGAAACTTCATAGGTGGATAGATGTCCCCGAGGCAGTGAACAGACGAGCATTGGCGCCTCTTGCAGTCTCTTGTTAGGACACGTTACTGCTTACACAGATAGAATTAATTTGCATTGTCTTATATATATATATATTATACACATTTTCTCACAAACTGTAAAACCTTGATTTTGAGACTATCTTTATGACTAAATGAATATTAATTTGAGTCATTCTCATGTTCTCAAGTTAAATCAAAGAGGAAACTTCAAAAACAAGTCTAAAGATAATTGGTTGTTACAATGAGATGGTTGTAATATTAAGATAGAAAATAATTTGTTCATTGACATTTTCTTTTTGATTCATTTAAAAGTATATACTGTACATGTATTTATCTTTTTAATTTTCAGCAATAATTATGTTGAAGGACAAAGCACCAGGAACTTTTGTCGTCAGGGACTCAAATTCCTTCCCAGGAGCCTTCGGGCTTGCTTTGAAGGTCGCGACCTTGCCACCCAACGTTCAGACAAAATCCACCGGTGACCCGCTAGCTGACCTTGTACGTCATTTCTTGATTGAGCCTACAAGCAAGGGTGTACGTTTACGTGGCTGCTCCAACGAGCCCGTCTTTGGTTCACTGGCTTCATTAGTTTACCAGCATTCTATAACACCGCTGGCTCTACCATGTAAACTAGTGCTTCCCGAACATGGTAAATATTCATGTTGATTAATTTTATGATAATATTGGCCTGAATCAGAGTATTTTATTAAGATAGTTTTAATTAATGCATTTAATACAGCTTTTCAATGATATTTAAGTTATACTATGTTGGCAGGTTGAAGTGGACTTTATTCAAACCAGTACTAACTTAACCTTTATCAAGCGGGCGGCAACTTCTCAACAAGTGGAGGAAAATCAACATTATTGTCAAATTTTTAAGGAAGGGTATGGCCTGCCGTAAAAAAAGGATTCAAACCCAGTTCACCAGATTTCTAGTCCAGCAAATCCACTGGACCTCAGCTGCAGCATTTCATTATGAGTGTTAAATTGTGTCTTAATATAATTCAGTCATCTTTTCGGGTTGTTAGCCCAAGCATACACCTTTTATCATCATATCTGTGTGAATTTTTCATTGAAATTCTAGTCCTCAAATTCTTAATGTTTCAAAAATATCGTGTAAGAATTATCAATAAAAAATTTCAAGTTTTTCAATATTCTGATTGTTTCCATGTAGGATTCTGTTGTCTACAGGTATATTCATGTTTTATAATTTCTTTTATTAGCTGATCCTTCTCACATCGTGTCAGAAAGTTCAACGACTGTAGAAATGCCTAATTCTGCATCTCAACTTTTAGCACAGGGTGCAGGTAAGAAAATTCTCCATTTGACTAATTCACTAATTTAAGAGTACTTGTCATTTGACTCTTAATACATAATTAGTGTTGATAATATGCTCCAAATAGATGGAACCCAATTTGTGTCCCATCAAAATATTGAAAAAAATCTCATTCAGAACAACCTCACCAGAGCAGTCCTCTTTTGAGCAACAACCTCCCTTCAACAACAGCATGATTTTTTCCCACTGTACAATTCAACTGTTAATCTAGAGCAACAACCTCTCAATAACAACATAATTTTGCTACTCCCAAAGGGTGTTGCTTTGGAGAGGTTGCACTGTACTTGGTATCAAATAATTATTTGTATCTCTTTAATTTGGATTTAACAACAAAACACACAAACTTACGAACTAGTATTATTTCTTCATCAGTCAACGTTTCGGCGCAACCGCCTTTATCCAGACATAACAATAAAATAACGGACGTTATGTCATAATAAATATCATATCAAGCGTAACGTAAAAAGGCGGGAATGCGTGCAGTACAATAACAAAATGTAATTAGTATAACGCTTTCGGATTATTATTTTTTGTATCTCTTTAGAAATTGAACCGAATAGTTATTTTGTTGTCTATCTTTCAGCTTGTAACGTTGTATATTTGAACTCTGTGGACACCGAGTCCCTGACTGGACCTCAGGCTGTAGCCAAGGCTTGTAAAGTGACCTTTGATAATCCACCACCTAAGACTACACATGTCCACTTCAAAGTGTCCAACCAGGGTATTACCCTAACGGATAATCAACGAAAGTAAGTAAAAGTCCATCAATGTTAATGTATGTTTTGCCTCAACTTACTGTTGAACGCATTAATTTCGTGAGGCCAAAATTTCGCATTTCTTGTAAAAAATCAGCTGTTTTCTTTATTCATGAATTCACAACATCGCCAGGCTCAAAACCTCAGCTTTTATCAGATTAAGTAAACTGTTTATTCTACGATAAAATACTAGTACTGACTTAAGTTGCATATTTTCGGACATACTCATTTTCGGATTTATAAAAGTCATAATTTATTCACGACATTTATGAATTTGCGAGGTAATTGATTCACAAATATTTGCAAAAATAAAACTAATGCGCATAAAACCAGTTCTACAGTAACTACACAGTTGAACATGATAAAAAAAGAAGACTATGGAACTTTAGTAGTTACAGTCAAATCTGTGTTACTAGCCACCCCTGAATAAAGGCCACCATGTCAATGAAGGCCACTCTATGAATAAAGACTCTGTATTGTTTGTACAGACATTTGAAGAACATATTACAGTAAATCTTGCTCATGCAACCACATGTATTAAGCGACCTTTTTCTTAAGCGACCACTTCAAAATCCCCCGAGCGTTTTTGCACGGGTTTTTAGACTATCGCTATGAAAACGACTTACTTCCCTTGTTTCATTTTCAACTATCGGAAACTTCAAGTTTTTGTATTAAGAGACCGTTGTATTAAGAGACCACTTTTGGTCTTTCCCTTGGGCGGTCACTTAATACAAGATTGACTGTATGTGTAAAAATCACTTTATATGTCTAGTATTCTTCCTTGATGACAATATTGCAATTGTCTAATAAAATGTAATCCAGATTCTTGTAAGATAATATGAACAGAGTGTTGCCAAGGTGATGGACAGACTCATTATCTAGTACTATATACTATACAGCTAGTACTATACGATGCCTGTTGTGTGTATAAAACATGACTTATTGAGAATATTGCTTATTTCAGGTTGTTTTTCCGAAGACATTATCCCGTAGCTGCCGTCACATACTGTGGTGGTGACCCAGAGGACAGAAAGTAAGTGACGTCCCATTATAATGCTATGTTAAATTTGAAACTTAATATATGTACACCAGTGAGTGACAGATTGTTTTAACAAATGGTCATTTTTTGGAGAGATCTGTCAGATTGTTTTGATGTTCAGTTCATTATTTAGCTTGATAACTTAAAGAATATTGACTGAAGACTTTATACAAAGAAATTTTGTTTAACAGCTTTTGCTTATGCCAATTAAAATAATATTTTGTCAATTACCTCCCTTATTCCTTAAATCATAATAGTATTTATTTGGTTGCCTCCCTTACTCCTTTAATGTCAATAATAGTTTGTTGGTTATCTCCCTTTATCCATTGGTGCTGTAACATTATATACTTATGTTTGACTTTGATAAAATGGAAATTAAAGAGAAAGTTCAAACATCAGGAGTGAAATTTGCTCGAAAATGTCAAATGTGATGTGATTTAAAAAAAAAAAATTTGTGTTGCCCGTTACTCTTTAAAAGTCCAATGATAATATTTATATGAATAATATTATTTCAGATGGAGAAGGGACACTGATGTACCCGCGGTTCAAGCTGATTCAAGAGTATTTGGATTTGTTGCTCGTAAACAAGGTTCAATTTCTGATAACTGCTGTCATCTCTTTGCTGAATTGGATCCAGATCAACCTGCTAGTGCCATTGTAAACTTTGTAACAAAAGTTATGATTGGACAAGGAAAAATAAAGTCATAGCTGATTGGCCAGTTTGAATATTTGAATAGTTTTCAGACGTTTTGATTGGATGGTTGTTTTTCAAAATTGTTGAAGAGTGCCTTGCAGTGAGTAGATTGTGGAGTTCTGATTGGTTCATTTTACAGGAAGTTTCTCTACAAATTAAGGTGATTGGTCAAATCATTGGACAGAGTCTACTGTGCTGGAAGTTGTGTTCAAATTTTGATATTTTAAAAGGTTTTCATGTTGTTAGCTATGTGATGTATTTATATTATGTGTTGTGACTTCTATTTATATTTTAAAATTTATAGAATATACTAAATACTAAGTTAGTGAATTTGTGTATACACGTTGCTTTGAAAGTTGTTAATTGTTAGATAGATAAAGCAATGAGGTTTTTTAAATATGTTTGTGCCTGTTACTGGTAATGTTGAAAATGCCTGCTTCTTGTTTATACATACTGAAATATTTGTATGCAAAAATAATGAGACTGGTATTGATTTTGTAATATATTTTTGTCTGTGTTAAGTTTATGTTAGAAATAGATGAATTGTATATTGTTTGCATGGTGTAAATGCCAATGGTGTTTTTTTTGACAACAGTGCTTTTTCTGCACAAAAACATATTTTGTACTCTTAATGAATTGAAAAAAATTATGTAATGCTTTCACTATTCTGTTTGTTAATTAAATGAAAACAATGTGTTGTTTTGTCTGTTGTTGATACTGTCTGTTGGATTTTGTAAATTTGGAAAGTGTAAGGCAGTAAAATGAGAAATAATGACACATGACAGAGTTAGCTGTTGCTATGGAAATGAATTACAGTCGGGGAACTGGTTTTCCCTCAATACAGGGTCAAGTAGTGAAATGGTTGTTTTAATCTTTGAATGACGTGTTAGTGAAAGTCTCGTCCAAGTTTTTTGCTGTTCATGTCTTCTATAGATCCATCATCATTGGTGTAAAAATGTTTCATATGTGGAATTTACGCTATTGTTTGGTGACATTTCCTCATCTATCAATGAGTAAACTTGTACAATTCAAATTGGAACATTTATGTCATTAATGCACGAAGCATGTTGTATTTTTGTACAAATTACAAAGTAACGCTTGGTTACAAGATACATATAGGTCTTGATACAGTAATTTTGATTCCTGCTATAAGAAATTTTCACCAATGTTCAAATAATGAATAGATTGAGATGTTAGAATAGTTTTGTCCATCGTAGACAGTGAATATACGTACGTTACATTGAAGAAGTTTACGTGTCTATTGTTTTAATGCAGCTTTCTGTTTAAATCTATACCTCGTGTGAATGTTAAAAGATGTCGATATTATAGTATATATTTAATACCTGTTTGTCGTATTCATTTAAATCTACTCCTTATTATTGCTTCATTATATCGCTGTAGTTTTTTTTCACATGTGGACATTTTTGGTTGATGTGCTATTTTTTAACTGATTTGAAAAATAGGTAAAATTTTTATGAAGAATTTCGATTAAGAAATTGTGTTGATTTTTTTACAGTGAAAATTGTTAGCTATGGATTGAATAAAATGTTTGATTTTTACACCAACATAAGAAAGTTATTTATTATATTCTTATGATGAGTTAATTGTTGTTATTTTGTATGGTGTATTATTAGGGACAAAATGTTGCATTTTGTTTATTATTCGTGAATATTTACGATAATAAATTTCATATCTTTTCAATGCTTTAATGTGGCTATCTCTGATGATAATAAGCGATAAGAGTTGCCATTTATTATAGTATATAGCACAGTGCATATGCACTTAGTTTGTATGCGTCATTTAATTGCTGGCAATTTATAATATATTAATGTCAGGTTTTTTATGTCCTTCTTTGCACACCATACAGTGCAAAGAATTTTATGTGTTTTTTACAAAAAAAACGTTGATATTACTTTGGTGAAATTAAGATCTGATTTGTATTTGAAAACAATTGAAAAAGTGTCACTTATTTCGGATGGAGCATATTTCGTCCACAGTTATTAAGTATGTACATGTAACTAGCTTTGATTTTCAGATCATATTAAGAACTAAGTAGAGTATGATACATAAATAAAACATTTTTTTGACATTTCTGTAAAACTTGAAATGTTGTTGATGACTTGACAGTAATCAATTTTAATGTTGTTAACATATTCATTGAAAATTTACCTTAGTGAAAATATTCAATAGCAAGATATGTATTGGCAATGTTTTACACTTGGTCGATAATTTGTTAATTTAGAATTGAAGGCTTGAATGACATACATCCTTTTGGGTTCTCTATTTATATGACAAGTAATAATTAATTTTCAACACTTAATTTTCAGACTTAATTATTTTTTAATTTAATTTAAAACATTGAAAATGCAATAATAATTGATCTGCACAATTTTGTTTTCGGTTTTTGAAAAATATAATCGAGGGCTGTGTCACAATTAAAATAAGAGGTTTCATGTTTAAATATTTATTACCGGTACATAAAATTATTTTTATATTTCGTTAATTAATTTGAAAGCAGAAAAGGGTGTATTTTTTTCCCAGTCAATGAAGTAAAGGAAAAAAAGGTGCTATTTCTTTTTAACTATTGTATGTGTATTTTTTGCGATGTTATAATTTTTGTTTTTTGTATCTTGATACAAGTCAGTTGTTTTTGCTTATAATACTAAATATATTATAAATACCATTTTATTGCTTGCATTTGTTCACAAAGTTCTTCGATTTTCAGATTTGGATAACTTTTATTTATTTCATTTTTATGTATGTTAAAAACTTAAACCCATCATAACGTATCACAGCAGAATGGGAGGGGCATATATTATATATCATAAAATACAGTAATACTGCTTAAAATTTATTATAAATATTTTTTTGGCATTGGTAAGGTGACATGTTTTTTATGTGAAGAGAACCATATTTGTGAAGATTAATAAGAATACTTAATGAATGAGGTACAAATCCTAAATTTGTTGAATACTTTAGCATTGAAAACTGCGTGAAAATGTTACATTTATATGTGAACACATGAGATTTGATCTGAGAATGATCTCACTTCAACTAAAAACTAATTGTTGATGATACTGAAGTTAATGAGGTTTTAATTCCCCGTTCATTTTCTTGGTCAACGATTGAAAAAAAACACTGCAAGATTTCATTGTACAGAACTTAGATGTGAATCATACAGTCAGTAGGACTTGTAAAAGTTTTACTCATCTGCTTTAAATTATATCAAGCCAATCATATATTTGCTTTCAAATGTAACACTGAATTTCATTGGTTGATTGTAACACCAGTTTTCATTGGTTCATTCTGATGTATAAAAAATCTCTTAGTTTGTATTTCGGGTATTTTTTTTATTTTAGAGTATAATTCACACTTTTAAACAATGAAAACATGACTATAAGTGAGTTTAATCGTAAATCAAGAAAAATAATATGCACATATTTCATTATTTGTTTCGTAAAATCTGAATTCTGTCAGAAAATGAAAACCAGCCTATGTTGTTAAAAAAACCTATTTATGTTGTTTTATTTTTCACAACCGACTCTGCTTTACTGTTTAGATTGTTAGTTCTAAATTAGGAATGTTTAAACCAATGTCATTCTGTGTATCGATATATATCTTGAACAAATAAACGTTCATAAAAAAGTTTGTTTTTATTTTGAGTTTATTTATTCCCTTCTGATGTCATTTATTAAGCTTAGGTAAGGTAAAGGGTTGACTTGAATTTCCTTGTTTTGGATACCAGGCCTGTACGAAGTAATTTCAGATTGGGGGGAGGGCTATTTTTAATTTTGTCTGACAACTGGGGGGATGGGTAGAATTAGGTATAGCCCCATTACATCGGAAATTATTGGCGGTGACTAAGCCCCTCCTGGCCCCCTGCTAGTTTCTATGGCCCTGCAAAGTAATGACCCCTTCCGTCAGTACACATCAAGATTGAAGTACATTAATAACTAAATATGAAGACCTGTCTATGAATGCTGCCATGCCATTGATCAACTTAAAACCAACCAATCAGGAGGCTCCAAATAAAATAATTTATTCTTTGAATCTATCATGCAGTTGTCTCCCTTTACTTATTCCAATTATCTCAATGAGTTGTCTCCCTTTACTAAACATAGCAACTTATCAGAAAGGGGGGTAATTAGGAGACACATATTTGCCTACTAAATCACCCACAAAGCTTGGCAGTTGAATGCGTTTGTCAAAAGAATATATCCGTCATAATCAAAGATCACTTATTGGTGTAAACACACAGTGTCTGTCTATCTATATATACTGCAACACAATTATGTGCAGGTAAGTGTCACACACTTGTTCCAGTCCACCCCTTCAGAAGTTTTTCTTGTTTGTAAAATCGCCCATTGAATCGTTATATTTTCACTAGCTGAATATAGTGTCATTTATAAACCCGAGAAACGCGTTTAACAGTGTAAACTCACCATGTTTATACTGTGGACATCACGCACACATTGCACGGGATAAGCATGGGTATTCATCACGTGACTAGCTGTGTGTAATAATTGAAAGATAAATATCAGTGAACAAGGAGAGCAATTATGTGTTACTTTAATTCATTTCAAGATGATTTGACAGGAGCTGTGCAGGATTTGTTTAGCAGACCATATTTGAATAACCGAGGTAGGATACTTTGTAACAAATATTGTCGTAACCAATCTCTACCCGCAGTTACCGTTCGTTATCAACTGGTTCCCGCTGAACTTAAACTTGTCTGTACAAAGCCACATGGAACGGGAACCAGTTTACGCTGAACTTTGTTTCACTGATATATGGATTGGGAACCAGTTTATATGTGAAAGATTACGAAATGTTAGGGAGCAATTTATTCCGATATCTTGAAACAATCATGTTTGTTAAATTACACAGATAGTTTTTGTTCAAACTCTTGATTAAAACAATGCAATTGTACTATGATACCATTGACACTGTTCATGAGCAGTGTGCACTAAGTCGTTCTTCGAAAATAAGAAGTTAGAAATGACCTAAAAATGAAAAAAAATCGCATTCAAGTGCAGATAACTCAAAAACGAGTACGGCGTCCCCCATTATTTCGCTTAAAATGTTTATATCATATGCTAAGATCATACCAAGTTTAATTAACAAAATTGTGTCTATACGCTTTCATTCTGCCAATATGTCTATGTGCAAAAACTGGAAACTGACAGGTATGTCCATAAGATAAGAAAGACAAACTATTTTAAAATCCTGGTTACTGATTGGATAAGAAAGTAGGGCGTGCACTATGTCCAGATGTCTTGTGAGCAGTTATTTCTAGCCGAACCGTACCAACACGTAGCTCTGCTTATCAAACCGTGGCAGACTGTGACAACTACGCGCCTACGGAGAGCTACGGACTGATACGGTTTTGCTACGGATCAGTACGGACTAGTACGGATACGCTACGGTTGTTTGATCCGTGGCGAAATTTTGTGCATTTTCAAAAATTGTCACGGATCGCTACGGATATATACGGCACTACTAATGATGATTACGGTTCCATTACGGAGAGCTACGGATCAGTACGGATAGCCACGGAACGAATCCGTAGCTCTTCCGTGGCCCTTTCCATGGAAGTGTGACCCAGGCATAAATAATGTGTGTTCGGGCGTTCAAACTTATACAAATGTAGTTTGTCAATTTTGTTTCCGATTTCAAAACTGCTCATTTATTTATGTATAGTAAAGGTCTTTGGAAATGACATTCAAACACCTAAGTACTGTATAGTATAGGTCTTTGTTATTTCGCAGTCATCTAGGTACAATGTACAATATATTGTTTGAATTTGTTTCTAAACTTAACAAATCCTTCATTAACGTAATACATTTATTGCGGATCTAAAAGAAGACAATTTGTGACAAATCGTTGTTGAGAGAACATTTAGGTCATACACATTTTGTATTATATTATTACCAAGTATAATGAATGATTTACGTCATAGGAAACATCAACCCAAGTTTACAGCTTGTAATAAATAGGTTGAATTCATTCAACAGTGTATAGGTTTAGAAAAACAAAAAATCTAAGCAATAAGTTAATTTTCCGTTGTTAATCATTTAAACACTCGCATAGTGGATAGAGTCCTACATCACAGGACATGACGCCCATTGCATTCTGGCCTAGCTGACTTAGAAACACACAGAGCGATGTCGATACGTTACGACTTTGTGCTATGGACAGCTGGTCTTTACTCCAAATTGGGCTATTGTAATCGAGGATTGAGTTATCTGCTAGGTAAACAAAATTGTGACACTCTTCTGAATATTTTATCCCACACCAAAATGCCTTCCCAACGCGAGATGTTGTGGATACAGCAATCGCTTCCTCTACTGCTTTCATATCATGTGGGGCCGCAAGTCTGCAACTCTTACTTTCACAATACAAGCCAGCTGAGTCATGATTCATTTTAACGCTGTGCGTTTCATATGAATAGTTTGAATTTACATATCTTGATGGTAGGCATGTATTTGTTGACTTGATATAGCATCGTGCGCTGTAGGCATCTTGTTGGTCAGTCTTGGCAACCAGTCCAAAGGTTAAGAGACGTCCTCTATTTAGTTGACATGTTCCGTTGAAATAAAAGAAATAGCCACAGACTGGTTCACTTCCACAAAGAGACGCACAATTAATTTTCGATACTAGAGATGTTTTAACTATGTCTTTCTTGTATACGTGTCCATCCCAGTCAGGGGAATGCAACCATTTTGCGCCACTTATCAAAATATTTCCACAATGTGAGGAAAAAATCACAAGAAAGTAACAAAGAAACGTTAGCAATAGATTCATTTCAAAAATCATTTGCCTTTGCATAAAATATAGGTATCGTATTAGATATAGTACTGCCTTTACTAAGTTAAGTAAGAGACTCTTCTGTATCCAACAAATTTTGCTTTGTTTAACACTAATTATTGTCTATAAATATTTTAATTTTGTTTAGACGGATATTGAAAAATATTCAAATATTGAGTACAGGCACTTATCGCTGTAAGGTTCTGTAAAGGCCAATATATAATTAAAAGTATAAAACACAAAGTAAGCATCTTATATTGGAGTACCCCTGGACAGATTTCCTTTAACCTCTGATTTGAGTACTTTGCGATCTTGTTCTAGTTACAATCTGTAACTTGATTAAAATAAATTTTGAACTCATTTCAGAAATTTGTTTAAGATTTACTTTGACGTCAAGTAGGTTTGAACTGCTGATACTTTCAAATAACAACACTGGAACAACAGGATATTAATGATTTATACATTTAGGTCATAGTTTAAACAGTTTCACTCACCTAACAATAATGAACAAGATTCAAAGTACTGAAAGTTCTGTCGGAACGTGATCAGTTTCAAGTTTCGATACAGAGCAAAAGAAGTGAGAAATATGTACCCATGTTGTTCGTACCCATGCAAATATTTTTAACATTTACACAAACGGACCAAGTTAACATTTATGTATATTAAATGCAGGGCATATATGTGTTTAACACTGAAGAAGGACATAAATTATATACGCTTTACTAGTCTCTTAAAGCATTAAAAAAAGTAATAAATTATTTGAAAGGTTAATAGCACATAACATAAAGACAATTGATAAATGAATCATTTAATTTTTAGGCCCACAACCAGTATTTTACTTTCATATTTAACGACTTGAATTATTATTCGTAAGTCGCAGTTTAAACATTCGACCTCCGCAGGTTACCCGACATGAACGAGATGTTTAATATTACGTCGCCATTTTATGTCAAGTGTAAATCAATACGATTAGGCAAGAATTCGCCCTGTAATATCAAGATAATGCCAAAAAGGCACAAAACACCGATGGTAGTTTATTGCAAATGCATGCATATCTGTAGAGAAATTACTGACCCATCGAACGAAAACCGAAAGTAGAACTATTTTTACGGAAACTGGATATGCAAAACAGTAAGTCTTAGGCGCGCAATTTCATTGGCTAACAGCGGATACGCGGGTTTAATTCTACGCATTTGAATATGTCATGTATTTTACATACATGTACTTATTTAGATACACGACTCTTTCCATTTCGTTACAATAAAATGATTTGAAATATATTTAGATCCATCACACTTAATTGAAGAAATATACCAGATACGTCTGTATATTCACATTATTGAGTTGAGACCTATTTTCTTGTGCGACTTTTCTTAATCAAGCTGTTATGGAGTCGAACGACAGTTCCTAGCTAGATGATTATATAGGAACGTACACGTTCCAAAAACTATAACGAAACGTTTATAGGTAGACGAATTACCAGAAGCATTGGTTTAGGTTTTTTGTATGAAGTTGTTTTTTTTTCATAAAGGATATTGAAAGTGGTAAAACTATTTGTGGAACTAGTCTTTTCATAATCAATCGAATAAAATATATCCTAGGTACTATCAAATTCACTCATGATAATCCGCTAAGATACAACCACATTGATTTACTTCAGATAACATTTCCGATTTTATGCCACGGCAACTTATCTAGGTCAACATCACAGAGCAATTCCTGCATGACTATCCTAACATTCTGAATTCGCGTATCATAAATATCCACTTACCTTTCAACTACTAGTATTAACAAAATAGCAGACGAACACATTCAGTCAAACATGACAGGTTACGCGACGAATAGCCAATCAAATGACTGACCAATTAGAATGATCCGATTTCACCATTAGCCAATCAAATGGCCAGTTTGACCCAAACTAGTTACAAACTCTATACCATATACTCGCAAACAACTAGAATAAACTCGTACGCATGACTAAAATTTGTCTAGAAAAATATGTGTTTCAAAATGATACTGCATTGATTAGTTCTCATCATTCTTACATGATGGGGCTATAAACTTGAAGACGAAAGCCAGACTGAAACATTAGCCGATCGGGTATAGATGCTAGGTCATGTGCTTCTACAGAGAGAATTAAATTACTTCAGGCAATCCAATATACCTGCAGCCGGTAATAACGTTGCAGGAGACTGACCAGTACATGTGGTCTTAAACTGTGATGCCTAATTTGTCACCGTCCAGATTATAGGATGTTTTCATTTTTGCCACAATACATGCTCACCACCTGAGTAATTTTGTCAATGAGTTTGATTTTTTATTTTAGAAAAGTTCTGGCAATCGCTCGAATTAAATTTACATCAAGATTATGGTTGCAAAGCCTTTTAATTACTGTAGAAAGTTTACCTTATCTTGCTAGATCTATTGCCTGAATCACTAAACCGGGATGTATTGAATTACGCCCGTGTACATTATACCATCTCTTTTATGCGCATTACGTTGGTCTGCTTTTTGTGGCCTTAGAAATGTCAACAAAACGTGTATTGCTGTGGTGTTTGAAATGGCTCATCTGTGATATGTGTCATGACTTTATGCTTTAGTTGCCTAATTTTCCCTGCTAGTCCGCTGAATTCTGTGCCAATATTCTGGCGTCTTTGTTGCTTCTACGACTACTGGTTTTGAGCGGTCAAACTTCGATTGAATGCATCTACGGGCTGATCAGCTATAATTAGCCAGGATGCTCACGAGCCCTGAATATCTCCGACTGCGGTTATTACAAATTTCAGGAATGGATTTTAAATTTACTATGAGCGGTATCATCTGATCTTTTGCAATTAAAAAGGGGGTTTTGGCTAATTTTATAGCCGAAATTCGATCAAATGCCAATTGAAAAAAGTATATTTTCCCATTTCATAGACAAAAATTCCCAATTGAAACTTTAAAAATAATGAAATCTTTGAAAACGAGAGATCTTTCACTGTAATGGGCAGTGATTGTTTATGTTAGCAAATTTGCAGTCACGCATATTTTCTCAATCTGTAACAAAACACCGTTGAAATTCTCAATCCCAATGGTATGGGTCAAACCCTAAATACAGTACTTGTGCTTGACACATTTCAAGATGCATTAGAGGGCGTGATAAGCCCCCCCCCCCTAATATAATTTACGCAATATCGGTAATTGAAATAGTGCTATAACTGATTCCACCTCCTTCCGTTTTTATAAAAATAAATCTAAAATTACCCCCCCCCCCATCTTACTAATGAGATTGCTTCCTACAGATCTGAGATCTACCCAGAGGTAGACTGTACCTGGTAAACCATAGACACTGAAGTGGGTAATAAGATAACTAAAATGATACTAAAGTACTAGTACAAGTTATATAGATCTACAATAATGACAGAAACAAAAGAACGAACATATACTCAAAGGATAGCAGTATATATCTACAGATCAATTACCTACAGTATAGGTATTCATTTAGCAGATTTGTTATGGTTTCCTTGCTTAATCTTAGCCTCATCTCCATAGAAACACGTTCTGTTGTGTATCAGAGAAAATAGACAGTGGTTTGTTTCAAGTGCTATAAAGCCACAATGTTGTAAATCTACTTAAAACATTTCCGAATTCTAAAAATAATCTTCATGTTTGGATTTATGAATCACGGTGCACCAACAAAGATGAAGAAGTCGGTTGTATTTATCGTGATATTTATCTTGAATTTTGTGAACACCCTGGATATATGGGACCTCAGCCACCACCATCGCCCTGAAAAAGGTGAGTCTAGGTTTTTGTTATTGTTCTTTTGTGAATCATCAATTGTTTGATTCTTTCTTTGATTTCTACTACAGTACAACCTCTGTATAGCAACACTCTGTTGGAGCTGCAAATATCGGCCGTTGTTTAGAGGTTGTTACTATACAGAGGTTAAATTTAGAGTAAATATCAACTTAGGGAAATTTGGTAGGTGTTGTTATAGAGAGGTTGTTGCTCTACATAGGTTAAATTTATAGTAAATATCAGCTTAGGGAAATTTGGTTGGTGTTGTTATAGAGAGGTTGTTGCTCTGCATAGGTTAAATTTAGAGTAAATATCAACTTAGGGAAATTTGGTAGGTGTTGTTATAGAGAGGTTGTTGCTCTACATAGGTTAAATTTAGAGTAAATATCAGCTTAGGGAAATTTGGTAGGTGTTGTTATAGAGAGGTTGTTGCTCTACATAGGTTAAATTTAGAGTAAATATCAACTTAGGGAAATTTGGTAGGTGTTGTTATAGAGAGGTTGTTGTTCTACATAGGTTAAATTTATAGTAAATATCAGCTTAGGGAAATTTTGAAGGTGTTGTTATAGAGAGATTGTTGCTCTGCATAGGTTAAATTTATAGTAAATATCAGCTTAGGGAAATTTTGAAGGTGTTGTTGTAGAGAGGTTGTTGCTCTACATAGGTTAAATTTAGAGTCAATATCAACTTAGGGAAATTTTTAAGGTGTTGTTATAGAGAGGTTGTTGCTCTACATAGGTTAAATTTATAGTAAATATCAGCTTAGAGAATTTTGAAGGTGTTGTTATAGAGAGGTTGTTGTTCTACATAGGTTACATTTAGAGTAAATATCAGCTTAGGGAAATTTTGAAGGTGTGGTTGTAGAGAGGTTGTTGTTCTACATAGGTTAAATTTAGAGTAAATATCAGCTTAAGGAAATTTTGAAGGTGTTGTTATAGAGAGGTTGTTGCCCTACAGAGGTTAAATTTACAGTAAATATCAACTTAGGGAAATTTTGAAGGTGTTGTTATAGAGAGGTTGTTGCTCTACATAGGTTAAATTTATAGTAAATATCAGCTTAGAGAATTTTGAAGGTGTTGTTATAGAGAGGTTGTTGTTCTACATAGGTTACATTTAGAGTAAATATCAGCTTAGGGAAATTTTGAAGGTGTGGTTGTAGAGAGGTTGTTGTTCTACATAGGTTAAATTTAGAGTAAATATCAGCTTAAGGAAATTTTGAAGGTGTTGTTATAGAGAGGTTGTTGCCCTACAGAGGTTAAATTTACAGTAAATATCAACTTAGGGAAATTTTGAAGGTGTTGTTATAGAGAGGTTGTTGCCCTACAGAGGTTAAATTTACAGTAAATATCAACTTAGGGAAATTTTGAAGGTGTTGTTATAGAGAGGTTGTTGCCCTACACAGGTTAAATTTAGAGTAAATATCAGCTTAGGGAAATTTTGAAGGTGATGTTATAGAGAGGTTGTTGCCCTACAGAGGTTAAATTTACAGTAAATATCAACTTAGGGAAATTTTGAAGGTGTTGTTATAGAGAGGTTGTTGCCCTACAGAGGTTAAATTTACAGTAAATATCAACTTAGGGAAATTTTGAAGGTGATGTTATGGAGAGTTTGTTGCCCTACATTTATTCTCAGGGTGGCCTTTTTCGGAGGTGGCTGCTATCACAGATTTGACTTTAGATAGGTTTGATATTATTAAACAGCTATAATGATCTTTTCAACCATTATTCATTTAGGAGTTTTGAGCTGAGAGACTGTTCTCAAGTTTTATAACCTTGGGGCCTGGTGATTTTTAGGTTGATTATTATAATTTTATATCAATATTCTGTGGACATGTCAGATGACCAAAATCTTGCCTTAAAACATTTCTAACATATAAATATGTTTTCCTGAAATCAGTTGAAAACTAAAATGAAAATTGAGCTGTGTGTACTATATAACTTAAATTTATAATCCTGTACCTGTGGATATCAATTCATACTTTTAAAGAAAACAAACTTGTCGCAGGTAAGGGTGAAACTTGGAAGTATTTTGGATTTATAAGCGTAGAAAAATTGTGTTCGGTACATTTTTAGTTCAGTCTCACACCAGCAGTGAATTCTACATGTATACACACTGCAAGCAATGTTGTTAAAACAACAGTAATTGTCTGCAAAGCTTCAGGAAGTATTCAGGTACAGCCAATAACCAATATTCACTGTATTGTAATCTCATTAAAAGGTAGTTTGTTTAGAAATATTGGCAGTTTTAATTACCATGGAAACCAATATATTCACTTGAAAATCAACAGCAACAGTTCAACAAGTAAGCTATAAACATAATTATGAAGTGGAAAGGAAAATCTGATTACAATGTAGGTGAACCTGTCAATAAAGCCCTCTTAAATTAAGACCGCTTGTCTCTAACAACCAATAGAGATTCCACAAACATAATCACGTGATATTAAGGAATCTCCTTTTCCATACTTCGACGCAGATATTGTATACTTTTGTTCATTTTTTTGCCCTGATCAAGGCTTATTGTTAAAGCCTAAACGTTGGTATAAAATAAAGTAGATAAATACATCTGTTGTCAGTTGTTTAAGTACCACATACTTTTGTATTGGTTTCAACCAACAGAAATATTAAAAAATTTCAACTTACCACGTCTATAAATTAGCCTCTGAATAACTACTAGGTCAGCCCCTCCATGTACAGTATGTATAACCTCTCCATAGCGGCCCTCTCTTGAGCAACAACCTCCTTGCAGCAAAGGCATGATTTTTCCCACTGTACAATTTAACAATTAATTTAACCTCTCTAGAGCAACAACCTCTCAACAACAACATAATTTTGCTACTCCCAAAAGGGTTATGCTTTGGAGAGGTTGCACTGTATATACACAGCTTTAACTGTATACACAAGTTTTCTTTCCTTGGGTTGAAATCACCGTTAAAATTAATGTATAAGCATTGGCAATCATTGACAGAATGACGATGTACAGGCCAATATCAATTAATGAAATACTTTACATAAAATTATACAGTACAACCTCTCCAGAGCGTCCCTCTGTAGAGCAACAACCTCTCTATAACAACACCTTCAAAATTTCCCGAAGCTGATATTTACTATAAATTTAACCTCTGTAAAGCAACAACCTCTAAATAATGGCCAATATTTGCAGCTCACACAGGGTGTTGCTTTACAGAGGTTTTACTGTACCATGAAAATGTATAGACATGTATGATTATACAATCATATATATGTATCTATGTTAATTATGAATCTGATGTTTCAAATTGAGTATCTGCGTAAAATATGTGGCTTTCTTACTATTTGGAAAAACAAAAAAGCCATGTTTCTTCCGATATCCCTAAAATATACAGGGCTTAAGTGTGGAGATATTGCTCTTCTGAGTAACAGGGGTGGGGGTGGGGAATAAATATTGGTCGAAGCAAAATTGAGATCTGCAGAAACAAATAGGGTTGATCATGTTTGTTGACGTTAGGAACTACTTATTTTATGCCTAATGGTGAATTAATTTGTGCCCTCATAGTATTGATATCCTGTCGAAATAATGTGGCTTTCTTATTTTAATATCTTAAGGAGTTTATTCTACTATTACAGAATGTTACGGTACAAGTATGGGATTCAGCTTCAGTGGAAGTCACGAATACCATTATGATTCTCTGCGCAGGCGCTACGATGGATGTACTCACGTTTCCGGTAACCTAGAGATTACTAACCTTAACAACGGAAATGTGACCTATGACCTTGGATTTCTGTCAAAGATCAAGGTCGTTACTGGCTACGTTCTTCTTGGTTTGTTGAATGTGGAGACCATTCCATTGAAAAAACTGAAACTTATCAGGTTTGATAAATATTTGTGTTTATCTAAAAAAAATACAGTTATTGAATGTAATGCTAATAAAAACCTTCATTAGCTTGAGAAAATTTTAACCTTAAAATACACGTATTGAAAAGTTTCCGCAAATTCAGTTTCACATGAAACTTGGTGTTAAATAGAAGGAATTACGACTATACATGTACCAAGCAGCATGTCTTTGTTTTATAGAAAATCCTGTTATCTAAATGAATATGTCCACGTCTGACCTTAAGCAAAGAAATTCTTTATTCTCAGGTTGACCTTTATTTGAAGGTCATTTTGTTCTATATAATCAAATGTCGGTTTTAAAAGAATGTCCTTTATTCTCGGGTGACCTTTATTTGGAGGTGGCCACTAACACCAGTCATGGCGAAAGCCGTCGGACCATCGGACATGGCCGACGAGCGTCCATTTTGGGCCGACGAAACTCTTCAGTTCGTCGGTCCAAAAAGTCCGACGATGTTTCTGCAGAAATCGCCGAAAATTGTGTTTATTTTCGTGTGTTCTAAGTGATTATCACGCGTATTTTTATCTTACGCGCACTATACCGGTGTCAATATAAACATGAACACGCTGATGACGGATAAATGAAAATGTGTACGTGCGTGTTGTTGTTTAGAATCGACATTTCTCGATCTTGGTACTTTCATTTTACAAATCGATGTGTAGCGATGAAGTCAAAACATCGCCGAATATAACTAATTATCATAATCACGAATAAACGCCCGCTGTACGGTCCGATTCCGGTATTTGATGGTCATTCGGAGACGTATCTTAGTTAATACGGAAAAAACGTAGAAATAAAACAAAAATATTTCATACTGTTGTGTGCATGTCTAGTTTTTGAATTGATTACGTATAATGAATGAAATAAAATTTAAAACATAAGATATGTTACTCTTGAAGATGATTGCCTTTTTGTGCTTTTGTTTATCTTGGTACATATGTATTGACTTAGCAAGAAAAATTATGTTCATTGATACATGGTATTTATTAATCAGAATAGTTAAAATAAATTATATGAAAATAGTAACACATAGAAATGATCACAATGAAGGCAACTGGACACACTTAAAATTGATGATGACATAAAAGAAATTCAACCCTTTCCAATATGCTAACTTTTTTCAAATTATCAGATGGACAAAAAATATTTTAGTAATATATTTATTTATGATGTGTATACCATGATTATACACATGTATACACACTTGGTCAGTGTGAGCCCTGAATGTAACACCTGTAAGGCAATAAAGTGTCTTTAAAGGATATTGTTTTAAAAACCATCCCCTTTTCACTAGATTTTTTACTCTGGATTTTTTTTCGGTCTGGTTGATTCTCATTCGGTCTGACAGATCCTGTAAGCCCGTCAGACCGAATGTCCTACTGAGTCCAAAATCCTTTCGCCATGACTGTAACACATATTTGACTCACTGTAATTAGTCATGTGAAAATCAAGTCAGAAGGTTTCCTTGCAAGCAACTTCAATTTTTGAAAAATACCAGTGTTGATAAAACACTTTTTCAGAGCTGACACAACTTTGAAGATTGGAGAAAGAGAGTATGGACTTATTGTTGCTTTAACATCAGAAGGGATACCAACAGCGAACAATCCTAACCCAGGTCTCAAAGAGTTACAGCTTCCCTCTCTACGTGGTAATGTTTTCTATTTCATTTCTGAGCTCAATATTTTATTTGTTTTACGCCTCAACAAAATCATTGAAAATGCTTAATAATACTGCAATTAAAACTCCTCGCCTACGAGTAGGTACCAATCGGAACTCCACGGCGTTTGTCTAACGAAAGTGCCTCGAACATAATAGGCAGGCAGGCCGCCATTTTGTTGTAGTACTTCACGGGCTACTTTCCACCATGACAGACCCTGGGAGTCCAACGATGGAAACAGCCTGTTTCTCTTTCCATGGAAATACCATACCCAATTTATCAATTGCAAATGATAAACACATTTTAAAGTCTGAAATTCTACGAAAACGAGTACCTAGTATTGAAAAAGTCGTTACCGGATACCCAAAAACAAAACTTGTATACGAGGCGTATTTCTCACTTATGGAAATGCCCGAGTTGTTACGATTGCGTAGGTACAATTAAAGTTTAATATAATTATCATTGGCGCTCCTCCGAACAGACTCTTCGTCTGAACAGTATGTAAACTTAACTGTAATAAGACGAATTTGATCAGTTTTGTCATGATGACTCTATTATATGATTTTTTTCAAAATTTATTTCTGATGTAGCGTTAGAGATCAGTTTTCTTCCATGAATCTCAGCACTGTGTGCTCACAGTTCTTCTCTTGTACTTTGGGTACTGTATTTTCATTTATTTTCGTTGGGCTCAATTTTCGTGGTTTTTACTAAAATGGCTATTTCGTGGGGACATAAATTCGTGGATTTTGATTTTTGAAAAGAAATGCATAATCCATGCATTTAAATTCGTGGGGATTTGATTTCGTGGATAAGCCTACCCACGAAATCCACGAAATTAAATACCCAACGAAAATTAATGATTCCACAGTATTCACTTTTATTGTTATTTGTAGAGATTTCTCAAGGTGCAGTGATAATTACACAGAATCCCACCCTCTGTCACATGGATACCATCAACTGGAACCTGATCACACAAGAAGATGTAAAAATAACCAGTAATGGAGACAAGGCTTCATGTAGGTGAATTATAAATATATAAACATAACAGCAGATTATATGAGATAGGAATGGTGGGGGTGAAATATGCAAATCAGTTTGTTTACGCATTACAAAAGGAAAACACCAGACCAGATTATATACTGTAGAATCATTAATTTTCGTTGGGTTCAATTTTCGTGGTTTTTACTAAAATAGCTATTTCGTGGGGACATAAATTTGTGGATTTTGATTTTTGAAAAGAAATGCCTTATCTCCGCATTTGAATTCGTGGGGATTAGATTTCGTGGATGAGTCGACCCACGAAATCCACGAAATTAAATCCCCAACGAAAATTAATGATTCCACAGTATCTCGTTTTTCATATTTCAAAATTAATAATGAGACCTCCTCAATAATATTCATTTGTTTGTTTGTTTCATTTGGGTTTTACACCCCTTTTATAACAGCCAGGGTCATATGAGGCGGACATTTCATCACCAAACCATCGTTCCTGTGAAGAACCAGTACTAAACCCCCATCCTCCTTAATATTAAGCAACTGCCTTCTTTCTCATGTAAACAGACATCGTCGTTAGCTGGGCTCGAACCTATGACCCTCCATCAATGAGAGGTTACAGTGATTTTAATTCAATTACCTTAACCACTCGACAACAGAGTCAGGTCTACCTCAATAATAGAACCCAAAGATGGTCTTTATTGTGATTTCGTTCTGTAATTTGTTTTCATTTCATTGTCTTGAGCTTGTCAAAGGTTGAATTATGTTTGGAACTAATACAGAAACACTAAGTTTATGTACAAACATAAATTGATAATATACATTTCGAGGGCTTAGCGCAACACTGTCGTAACTTGTTCTTATTTCAATATGAGTTACGACACTGTTGCGTTGAACCCTCGATTTGTATGTATAGTAGTATGTTGTATAATTTTGTCTTTTAAAAAAGGTTCAGTGTGTCACCCAGACTGTAATGATGCTGATGGAGTAAGTCATTGTTGGGGCCATGGTAACAAGATGTGTCAGAAAGGTGAATGGGCTTCATAATGTTCTTATTTATGATGTGAGGATCAGGATCAAGTCATCTCCACCTGTAAACTTTATCATATCATTGACTGAGTAATCAATATATATAAGTGACACTTAATTACAAGAACTTTAGTTTTTATGCTTCACATCTTGATGGGGTGTATTATGAGAACATCTGGGACAGACAGGTGGCATCTAAAATGGTTGACACTCTCAAATTGTATTTCCCATTCCTATTCACCAGATAACAGTGACTGACAAGCCTGTTTTGTGACAATTTGGCAGTCATGCTATTATGTAGGAACAATTTGTGGTTAAAGACCACTTCCAGTTTCAAGCACAATATTATAATGATATTAATAAGTGAAATTCATATTGGTCCGAAGTGTGCTGTATTTGCCTAAGTCATTACGGCGAAGGCCAATACAGCTGACCTAGGACAAAAAACTTTGCAAATATGAATTTCACTAATTGATAAGTATTTTATTAATTAACTATGTAATATATGCCTTCCAGAGATTTTAACCAATGGGAATGCATGGAATCCCATTATGCCGGGTTTTGGAGTGTAGGACATTTGCCCTCCGGACATTTCCCCCCAATGACAAAATGGTCATGTGGACATTTGCCCCCAGTAGAAATTGTAGGTAGGACATTTGCCTCAGTGCTTAATTTTTAGTGGACACTTGCCCCCCAATGTTTATTTTTCAAGTATTTGTTAAAACCAATGTAATATGTAACGTTTTTTGGAGGGACAAATGTCCACTTGAAAAATAAACATTGGGGGGGGGGGGGGCAAACGTCCACTAAAATTTAAGCACTGGGGGGCAAATGTCCTACCTACCATTTCTACTGGGGGGGCAAATGTCCACTTAGAAATAAGCACGGGGGGGGGGCAAATGTCCTACCTACCATTTCTACTGGGGGGCAAATGTCCACTTAGAAATAAGCACTGGGGGGGGGGGGCAAATGTCCTACCTACCATTTCTACTGGGGGGGGGGGGGGGGCAATGTCCTCTTACAAATAAGCACTGGGGGGGCAAATGTCCTACCTGCCATTTCTACTCGGGGGGGGGGGGGCAAATGTCCTGCCTACCATTTCTACTGGGGGGCAAATGTCCACTTAGAAATAAGTATTGGGGGGTCAAATGTCCTACCTACCATCTCTACTGGGGGGGGGGGGGGGGCAAATGTCCTACCTACCATTTCTACTGGGGGGGGGGGGGTAAATGTCTGTATCCCGAGTTTTGTCCTTATTAGTCGAGTTTTTACTCGTATTGCCGTCAACTCTTTGGTATCGAGTGTCATTTTTCAATTCTCGCTGTGATATTAGATGATTAGTTAATAATGTTTTATATTGAAGAATGCATGTTACATGTATCTGATATCTTTATTAGCTCTCCAGAGCACGAATGTGCTCAGGGTGAGCTTTTGTGATCGCCCTGCGTCCATCGTGCGTCGTGCGTCATTACGATCACGTGGCGTCCATGTTTACTTAAAACAACATCTCCTCCTACACCGCTATGCCAATTGCAACCAAATTTTGCTGGAATGATCCTTGGGTGGTCTCCTTTCAAAGTTGTTCAAAAAATTAAATTTCATTAAAAATTCTGGTTGCTATGGCAACAAATAGAAAAAACTTAAAAAATCTTCTTGTCTGAAACCAAAGGGCATAGAGCTGAGATATTTGGTATGTAGCATTGTCTAATGGAACTCTCTAAAAAGTTTGTTAAAATTATTCCCCTGGGGTCAAAATTGGCTCCGCCCCGGGGGTAACTTGATTTTACATAGACTTATATAGGAAATTTAAAAAACCTTCTTGTCAAAAACTACAATGCCTAGAGCTTTGATATTTGGTGTGTAGCATAGTCTAGTGGACCTCTACCAAGTTGGTTCAAATTATTGCCCTAGGGTCAAAATTGGCCCCGCCCCGGGAGTCACTTGATTTATATAGACTTATATAGGAAAATTAAAAAATCTTCTTCTCCGAAACCGCAAGGCCTAGAGCTAAGATATTTGGTATGTAGCATTGTCTAGTTGACCTCTACCAAGTTTGTTCAAATTATTGCCCTAGGGTCAAAATTGGCCCCGCCCTGGGGGTCACTTGATTTATTTAGACTTATATAGGGAATTTTAAAAAATATTCTTCTCCGAAACCGCAAGGCCTACAGCTTAGATATTTTGTATGTGGCATTGTCTAGTGGACCTCTACCAAGTTTGTTCAAATTATGGCCCCGGGGTCAAAATTAGCCGTACCCTGGGGTTTATTCTATTCTATATAGGAACATTTAAAAAATCTTCTTATCCTAAACCACAAGGCCTAGAGCTAAGATATTTGGTATATAGCATTGTCTAGTTGACCTCTACCAAGTTTGTTCAAATTATTGCCCTAGGGACAAAATTGGCCCCGCCCCTGGGGTCACTTGATTTATATAGACTTATATAGGAAAATTTAAAAAATCTTCTTCTCCGAAACCACAAGGCCTAGAGCTAAGATATTTGGTATGTAGCATTATCTAGTGGACCTCTACCAAGTTTGTTCAAAGTATTGCCCTAGGGTCAAAATTGGCCCTGATCTGGGGTTTATTCTATTTTATATAGGAAAATTTAAAAGATCTTCTTCTCCGAAACCGCGAGGCTTAGAGCTTAGATATTTTGTATGTGGCATTGTCTAGTGGACCTCTACCAAGTTTGTTCAAATTATGGCCCCGGGGTCAAAATTGTTCCTGTCCTGGGGTTTATTCTATTTTATATAGGAAAATTTAAAATAAAATCTTCTCCGAAACCACAAGGCCTAGAGCTAAGATATTTGGTATCTAGCTTTGTCTAATGGACCTCTTTTAAATCTGTTCATATAATGGCCATGGGATAAAAAACGGCCCAGATCGGTCACTTGATCTTACTTGGACTTGTATAGAAAACTTCAACAATGTTAATCTCCAAATGACCTTTTCTCCTGGTGAGCATTTATAGGGCCATCATGGCCCTCTTGTAATGGATTTATCTGATCGTGTTTCATAACATTATTATCTTGATTCAAATCATGTTTAACATTGTGTCATGAAATGATAGTTGGTACATGTATCATGAAAAAATACATACAATATGAATAATAGGATTTTAATGGTCATTGAAAATGACATAATATAGCAACATATTAGCTACAATTTCTTAAATGCTTTTAAGAGACATGAATAATATTTTATCAAATTCACCAATCTTTCTCAATTTCTGGAATAAAATATCTACATACAATATATTCATTGTATAGAATGATTGTCCATACTAATTATAAGACTATATAAAGTAAAATTGAAATGAATAAGAAATATAATCTCTTTATTGTGTGCTCCAGTACCAAATTGTCCAGAAGAATGCCCAGGACGATGTTATGGTGGTCATCAAAGTGGATGTTGTCATTCTCAATGTGTTGGAGAATGCTGGAATGGCATGAAAAGTGGATGCAAGGTATGAGATAGAAAAAATGAATTTTCTCAATTTCTGTTAATTCTTATTTGACTGTTTTCGAAGAAAAAGTCAAGCCATTGTGATCACTGCGTTGTCTATGTCTGAACAAAAACGTGAATGTAGCTCATAACTCAGAAACTATAAGAGGTAGCAACATGAAACTTCATAGGTGGATAGATCTAACTGAGAAGGTGATATGAACAGTTGGGCATTTGCACCGCTTGCGGTGGTGTTGCTAATAAACTAGACACAACACAAAATTTACATTCTTTGTTCCATTCAATGAATGATATTATTTCTAAAACTATACTTGACTTTTCAACCTTAATATTCAAACTACTTTAATATAACAACTTATGCTTGGATCTGTTTTTTTCTCACTGGAGCACAATTTGTTGAAAAAGAGCTTTTGCAATCCCCTTACGTTTGTTGTGCTTTGTGAAGTGGCATCCGTTTTTTCTTTAAACACACCTCCAAACTATGCTGGAGTGATTCTTGGATGGTTCCCTTTCAAAGTTGTTGAAATAGGTCAGGTATTTTGTTCAAATTATGGCCCTGGGGTCAAAATTGGCTCGGCCCGGGGGTAAATTTCATCAGCACAGAAGATCACAATGGAAATAAAAGTCCTTTTTTTGTATCATCCTCGGTTTTCATGCCTATATGTCATGGACCTTATTTCATGTGTGTATTTTTTTATATTTGCTACCATGTTTTATATCTACATATACTGTGTATCTTTGCCAAAATAAAATCAATCAATCAACTTGATTTTTTTATTAGAAATATGACAGAAAAAGTATTTAAGCCCCAAATATCTTCTCTGGTGAACGAATATAGGGCCATCATAGTTCTCTTGTTTGATATTCTTCTATATTAAGGACTAAGGCCTGAAAATGTAATACAGTGCAACCTCTCCAAAGCAACACCTTTTGGGGGAAGCAAAATCATGTTGTTGTTTAGAGGTTGTTGCTCTAGACAGTTTAAATTAATAATTAAACGGTACAGTTGGGAAAAATCACGATATTGTTGAAGGTAGGTTGTTGCTCAAGAGAGGGCCACTCCTGAGAGGTTGCACTGTACGTCATAAAAGACTCATAGTTTCGTTTCTAATTTTTTCAGACTTGCAGATACTTCCGGTTCAAACATCAATGTGTGACAGAGTGTCCCGAGAGGACGTATTCCATTGGACAAGATTGTGTTGGAATAAAGTAGAAGTTACTCGGCTGTGTTATCATTGAATGCATGAAATCATGAATTTTTCTTGAACTTTTCTTGCACACTTCATGAATTGTTCACGAAGTAAGAATAACTATTTGACAGAGGATTAAGACTGTATCATGAATATATAGCTTTGGATTAGACAAGGCATTATTAGGCCATTAAAAACAGCAAAACACCAAGGTTTGATTTACAGACTGACAAAGCAACCTTTGGCCAACCTAGATAAAAAATACTACATGTATTCGTCTTTATCTAAAATATTTGACATTTGTAATTAAAATCAGCAAGTGTTGGATAAGGTGGATTTTGTATTACATATGACTTATTTTCTGTTTTTATTCTATTTTGATAACATGAATATAGTAATGAACAATTAATTATGCCAGCTTGTTTAATCAATAAATCTGCATTGTCTTCTGATATATTATGTTTATTAAAATAGCAATTGATGTTACTTTTCATAAATAAATCTGTACTGTACAACAATGTAGTTAGTATTTATAAGTCTTGTTCTCTCTCTCTCTCATTCTTCCTCTCCTTCCCTCACTTTCCTTCTCACTCTCTCTCTCTTCTCTTTCCTTTTCCTGTCTTTCCCTCTCTCTCTCCCACCTCTCTTCTCTTTCCCTGTCTCCCACCTCTCTTTTCTCCCCCCCCCTCTCTCTCTCTCTTTCCTCTAATTCCCTTTCTCTCTCTTTCTCTCTCTCTCTCTCCCACCTCTCTTCTCTTTCCCCCCCTCTCTCTCTCTCTCTCTTCCCCTCTCTTTCTCTCTTCCACCTCTCTTCTCGTTCCCTCTCTTTCTCTTTCCCTCTCTCTCTCTCTTTCCCTCTCTTTCTCTCTTCCACCTCTCTTCTCTTTCCCTCTCTGTCTCTCTCTCTTTCTCTCTTCCACCTCTCTTCTCTTTTCCTCTTACCCCCTCTCTCTCTCTTAGGTTGTCTGATCAACAGCTGCAGAGAGGTTATTAGATACAAGTTCAATAAAATACATTTACATTGAACATATATTATATTTCAATACTGGATTATGTTAAATTCAATTGCCTTCATTCATTATGATACAGATCAGTATTTGCAAGCATTTATTTGGCTTTTATTGTATCTGTATATAAATTGTTTCGTGAATCAAAGTCAATATGGAACATTGTTCTATAAAATTCTGTCATTGTCTTAATTTTTATTTAAAATTATCCTCATGATGTATATACATGTATTGCACAAAGAAAACAAGGGATTTGTGGTCTAACTAATATCTTCTTTGGTTATAATTACGTCTTCTGATACATGGAAGCCCAGCCTCACATTTCAAACATAGATCAGATCTATGTGGATCTCTTCTTCCCTCTACTTCCTCTTCTTCTTCCCATTCTTCTTCTTCATCCTCTTCTTCGTCAAATTCACAAATACATTCAAAAACTGGTAACTGACAAAAGGGACATCTCAAATGTCTGACCCAGTATGGAAACCGTGGTGTTTCACATTGCTTACATTTTTGCTTGAATGCGACCTGCAATAATACTTCATGCTTTTTATTAACCAGGTTTTCACAAAGTTATTAGAATGCCGAAAATGGCGGGCAGGTGGGCGGGCGTCAAACAGGCGGTGTCCGGTCAATAACTTAAGTTTTTATTGACCAATCTTGACCAAACTTGGTATGTAGGATTCTTGAATGAAAACCAAGCCTGAGATTGTATTTGGGGTCTGTGGGATCAAGGTCAATGTCACTAAAAATAGAAAATCAGTGTCCGGTCAATAACTTAAGTTTGGAATGACCAATGTTGACTAAACTTGGTATTTTGCATCCTTGAATCAAAACCTAGCCTGAGATTGTATTTGGGGTCCGTGGGGTCAAGGTCAAGGTCGCTGTTACTAAAAATAGAAAATCGGTGTCCGGTCAATAACTTAAGTTTGGAATGACCAATGTTGACTAAACTTGGTATTTTGCATCCTTGAATCAAAACCTAGCTTGGGATTGTATTTGGGGTCTGTGGGGTCAAGGTCACTGTACTAAAAATAGAAAATCAGCTTTCAGTGAATAACTTAATCAAGGATTAAGATATTGCGATGAAATTTTGTGTGTAGGTAGCCTACATGCAGTCCATGCCTTTGAATTGCATCTAGGTTCAGTAAGGTCAAGGTTACTATTACTAAATATAGAAATCAGTTTCCAGTCAATTACTTTAGTTTGGAATGACTAATCTTGACTCAACCGGGTATTTAACAACCTTGCATGAAAGCTTAGCTTGGAATTGTATTTTGGGTCAGTTTGGTCATGGTCACTGTTTCTAAAAATAGAAAATCAGTTTCCGGTGAATATCTTAATTAAGGATTTAGACATTGCGATGAAATATTGTGTGGAGGTAGCTTACATAGAAACCAAGCTTGGGATTGCATTCTATGCCAGTAGGTTAAAGGTCTATGTTAACTTATTAGTAGCACTGGAAACTGAACCACTGATGAAGCCTTGGCGAAAAAATCTAGAGTATTGTAGTATCAAAGCCTTGGAAAACCTGGTTTCGTGGCACTGTCGCATTTCTTGTATATAATGTTTCACTTAAAAACCAGTGAATGCACACAAGTCCACACCTGAAGCAATTTCAGATTCGTGGGAGCAACTTTTAGATTCGTCTGACAATGGGTGGGGGTGGAGGGGAGAGAATTAGTTATAGCCCATTTTAATTGTCATGACGGCCGAAACTACTGGGGGGGCTAAACCTCCCCTCAGTTCCAACAGCCTGGGCACATAAATGTATTCCTAGAATATTTTTAGTCTAACATGTGCAAAAGAATGCCTGTGAAAAAAGACCACCACTTTCATAAAGGTCAATAGTTTTCCTATATGTTTGCAGTTTAACATAATTATATTACTTTTAATGTAAGAACAGTTTTGTATATTTTTATTCAAATTTATTTTTCAGATTTCTTTCGATTTTTTCTGAATGAAAAGCTAATGAAAAAATGAAGTTTTACCTTTCGTGTTCCTCTGTGACAGTAAACGTGAGCACTTGCCCATTTTGCAGATCTATTACATTTGCATTGGAAAAGTCCAAATTTCCGTACTAATCTTGGCATGTTCTTGTTAAGACTTTTTCTGCAATAAATTCACTAATTGTTTTTAACTACTTCCTTTACATTTTATAACCACAAACTAAGTTACGAATATACATTATGATCCATACCCATAATGCATTTTGTGTACATTTCATTATTGTACAATATTAACGAACTTGGCTAGTAAACAAAATATTTCTTCCTCATTGATAACTGTATTGATTGACATTGAAATAATATTAATGTGAGATTGTGTAAAGACATTTTGTTCAAATTAAACCCACATGTCTGCCATGCACGTATAATTATTATATAATAATAATGCATGATTGTGCTTCATGTTTACAAAATCGCGTGATTTTTGTATAACGATTTATATAAGCTTTTTTAGAGTCTGTTTAATTGTATTATGTTACACTTTAGTATCATCTTGGACCAATATAAACATACACGTATATGTCTGTATTAGTTCCGGGTATTATCTAAGAAAAAGATCGGCTAAAAAGTCAACAGGGAGTCGTGTCTGTGTGTAAAGGATTTGTTTCTTTGCTTGTCTATTATTAAAGGAAGAGGGTCGGGTAAAAAGTCAATGGAATGCCTTGTCTTTGTGTTTGTCTAAGTCCCTTCTGTTGATGGTAATACGAGTACATTAAAGATTTCTTAACGTCGATACTACCGTATCTGATTTAATCATCGTCCTGCTGATTGCTATTTTGTAATATCTTTAGAATTTCTCTTTTGTTGGTCTACATTGCTGGATGTTTCTTACAATTTCATATACTTAGAAGATCATTTTTAGTTACACAAGTTTTTCTCTCACCTAATTCGCACATCATATTATGTTTCAATACTGGATTATGTAAGTGAAATATAGCAATGGATATAAGGTTTTACCCTTTTTGTATAAACATGAAAATAAGGGTTTACCCTTTTTGTGTTGGTGTGCATGGCATGGTGATTATGCTCATGTTATGTTTCCCTACATGTTGTTATATTGACCATTTGTTCAAAAATGTACATTTAAAGGTGAAAAATAACATTTTTCCTTTTTTATTTACGTTTTCGTGTCCAGGGGGACCCTTTAACAGGTCCGCGATGACGTAGTTTCCTACCATTGAATAAGATAACGCCAGACTGCATGTTACCCGCATTTGTCAAGCTTTTCTTACAAACCAGAATATCCAGCCCCTTGACTTGCCATGTTTATCCCCTGCTAAGCACCTCTGGGACGAACTGGACTGGAGAGTCAGGGAGACGACAGAACGCCCCAACAGAAATTATCAGTGTTAAACATTAAAGACATGAATGGCAGTTAGTATGCATAAGAAGCATTATACACAATTATTGACAATAAAAAGAAGGCACAGTAAAAAAAGATACGCCATACATTACATATAGCAAGCAGGTAAATATACAAAAGCGTTGGAACATACTATATTCATGTTGTGCAACCCCTGTACTCAGTATAACAAACTATATGATATTGTATATCATTTTTTACAAGCATTACATTTACAATTTTGCCCATTCCAATTTAAAATTAACCCTTGAACTGATTGAAGCTATTACATTTTCGAAAGATTTCTGTGAGAGAGTTCCATAGAACGGGGGCTGCATACCTAAAGGAGTTTTTACCAGCTTTAGTAGATCTCGCAATCATGTGGAATCTGTAGCAGATTAGAATAGCGGAAGTGATACGTGTTGTTTTGTTCTTGAATAATTTTTTATAAGACTGTAGGGGCCGAACTATTAATAATTTTGAATGTTTCTAGAGCCATTGTTATTCACGCTTGTGGCGTTTTTCCTTTGATCTTCTTTTTTATCTTTTTCAACCCCACAAGTGTATTTTTCAAGCGCACAAACGCAATTAAACCCCACAATGACCGTTTGGACGTAATGGAAATCCCATAATGCTAACCCAAACCCCAATAATGTCGCTCCTGGATGTGCGTCCATACATAATAGTGATTGCTGATCTACATACATGTAGTTCATGATTAGATTTTATTAATTGTCAAACGTTTGTACTAATTAATAGCTGAGATAAAGCTAATTTATTTCATGTTAATCATTTAATACAAAACAGTTTAAACAACTACAGTACGTGTTAAATTCTTTTGTATGTATTTGTGTGTACGTTACGTTAAATGGCGGAATATAATTATAATATAAAACATGTATGAAATTGATGTACAAATTAATGTCATTATGAAATTATATTGCAGTGCTATGCGGATATAAAATACAAGTATTTCCTATAGACTTATGATGTATAAAAAACGCTAATAGCAACAAACCTTGTACAAAACAGTTTACATGTATTTTACTGTGAATAAGATTTTTGAATTCAAACCGTTAGGGTCACGTGTTTGTAACTTATGTATCCAAAGGGTTTCCATACATAAACGATTTATATTACTGTTTATAACATCAACTGGCATAAAAGAAAACTCGGACTTATTATGAGTGCCTTCATTAAAGTGGCTAGCAACAACAGAAAAAAATCCATCATTAGTAAATTTGAAACATCAAATTGATAGTTATTCATACGTCGTGACACTGGCCAACATATTAATGCATTTGCCATTTTTTTACATGTTATTAGATAAATTACGTTTTTCGATTGAGGCATGCCCTATTATACACCTTAAATCTTAAGCTACTATTGTTAATGTTAATCATTTGCAACTTGATCGTTTAAATATACTAATTTCAGTTTATTTATACACAATCAAAGCCAAAGTAGGCTAGAGGAAAATTATATATATAGTTCTTGTCGGCCATAGGTTCAACCCGCTCGATACACGTTACAATACAAATAAGTATTTACAAGAATTTATTTGGCTTTCATTTCATTCGTATTTAACTTGCTGTGAATGAAAGTATGGAACATAGATATTGTTCTATAAAGTCCTGTCATTATCTTGAAGACTATATAATTGTACAAATGTACTCATAATATACATAGACTAGGATCGGTGGATTAACTAATATCTTCGATATCTTCGACGTCTTCTGATACATGTACGCCCAGCCCTACATTTCAAACATAAATCAGATCTATGCGGATCTCTTCTCTCTTCTTCCTCGTCTTCTTCGTCAAATTCACAATTACATTCAAAAACTGGTAACCGACAAAAGGGACATCTCAAATGTCTGACCCTGTATGGAAACCGTGGTGTTCTACATAGCTTACATTCTTGCTTGAATGCTACCTGCAATAATACTTCATGCCTTTATATCATGTTTCACTTCAAAACCAGTGAATGCACACAAGTCCATAGGAAGCAATTTCAGATTCGGGGGAGCAAATTTTAGATTTGTCTGACAATGAGTTTGGGGTGGAGGGGAGAGAATTAGTTATAGCCCCTTTTAATTGTCTTCACGGCCGAAATAATTGGGGGTGGGGCTAAGCCTCCCCTAGCCTCCCCTCAGTTCCAACAGCCTGGGCACATAAATGTATACCTAGCATATCTACAGTCAAACATGTGCAAAAGTGTGCCTGTGAAAAAAGACCACCACTCTCTAAAAGTCAATAGGTTCCTATACAAGTGTTTGCAATTTATTTGAATGTCTGAACATAGATCACTTTTAATGTAAGAACAGTTTCTAAATGAAAAGCTAATGAGAAAATAAAGTTTTACCCGTCGTGTTCCTCTGTGACAGTAAACGTGAGCACTTGCCCATGTTGCAGATTTATTACATGGGCATCGGAAAAGTCCAAATTTCCGTTCTAATCTCGACATGTTCTTGTTAAGACCTTTCTGCAATAAATTCACTAACTGTTTAACTACTTCCTGTACATTTTATTACCATCAACTAAGTTACCCAAAATGCATTTTAGGACACTTCATTATTGTATTTTAGATAAAGATAAACGAACTTGGCTAGTAAACAAAATATGTCTTCCTCATTGATAACTGTTGATTGACATTGAACTAATATTAATGTGAGATTGTATACATGTATATTCAAAATGAAACAAAGAAAGCTTCCGGGTGACAAAGTTGTGGTGTCAGAATTATATCACATGTATTATATCTAAATATTTTGATTTCAAATAATTTTGAAGATCTGATCTGTCTACTAATAAAACAATGGCCTTTCTTAAGTCTTAGCTGGGGACCAATATACACAGTGGTCTAAGAATATATTTATGGTCGATATTGTCATGCACGTAATTATTATAAACAATAACCCAAGAATATGATTAAAATTTGATGTTTACAAAATCACGTGATCGGTGTACAACTATTAATATAATATAAAAAGCTTTTAAAGTATATTTTATTGTATTTTGTCATGTTTTAGTATTATCTACGACCAATAAACACATGTGTGTCTATCTTTGGTATAAAGTGGGACCAATAAACACATGTGTGTCTATCTTTGGTATAAAGTGGGACCAATAAACACATGTGTGTCTATCTTTGGTATAAAGTGGGACCAATAAACACGTGTGTGTCTATCTTTGGTATAAAGTGGGACCAATAAACACGTGAATGTCTATCTTTGGTATAAAGTGGGACCGATATACACGTGTGTGTCTATATTTGGTATAAAGTGGGACGAATATAATATTATACGTATATGTCTCTAGATATTTGTTTTGTGTGGGACCAATATACACATACATGTCTATATTTGGTGTTGTCTAGAATTAAGTATCATACACATATACGTTTATATTTGGTATTATATGTTACCAATACCCACATATATGTCTGTATTGGTCCCAGGTATTATCTGAGAAAGAAGATCGGCTAAAAAGTCAACAGGGAGTCGTGTCTGTGTGTAAAGGATTTGTTTCTTTGCTTGTCTATTATTAGAAGAAGGTCGGATAAAAAGTATTGTCTCTGTATTGTTACAGTTGTTTAATAGAACATAAATAAATGATGCCTTTTTGTATTGCTCAGGTAGAAATATAAACTATTTCCCGTTCCTTGTTGTAGTAAGTCTATGTAAGTTCAGTTTCTATGAGTACTTTCAGTACTTTGATTATAATGTTGTGTTACATAAACATACTTTCATACATAATACATTAATACACTGGGTATACATTGATTCCCGAAAAACGGACGTCGGACACGTACGAATGCCTAGAAATTGGTTGTTTCTGGTTGCGTGCTATGTCATAAAGAATGGGATAGGTAGGTCGGGCCTTATAGTTTGGCTCTTGAAAACGTTTGGAAAGGTATAAGGCGAGAAAGTGGACTTTCCGTTCCTCGGGCCCTATAAAAAGTCTATAGTCGCAGAAAGAAATTCGACTAACCAGAAATAATTGTATAATAATTGAATAAAGTCTAATGGAAAATGCCCTGGCGATAATGGATACGGATCACGTATGAATGGAAAAGCGGCCTAAATTTTTTGAAACATTTTTTTTCAGTACACTAAATACAAAACGTGTTAAATGCCGTGGTCAATGTTCGGTACTTCAGACACTTCATCTGACCAGTATATAGTAAATGGATTCTTACAAGTACTAACATATCACCCCCGTAGTCCGGAAGTACATGAACAAGTATGTGCACACATTTCCATACTTTTATTAATCACGTGACAGAGACAAGTATGTGCACACATTTCCATATATTTTTATGTATCACGTGACAGAGACAAGTATGTGCACACACTTCCATATTTTGTTATGAATCACGTGACAGAGACAATTATATGCACACACTTCCATATTTTGTTATGAATCACGTGACAGAGACAAGTATGTGCACACACTTACATATTTTGTTATGAATCACGTGACAGAGACAAGTATGTGCACACACTTCCATATTTTGTTATGAATCACGTGACAGAGACAAGTATGTGCACACACTTCCATATTTTGTTATGAATCACGTGACAGAGACAATTATGTGCACACACTTACATATTTTGTTATGAATCACGTGACAGAGACAAGTATGTGCACACATTTCCATATTTTGTTATGAATCACGTGACAGAGACAATTATGTGCACACACTTCCATATTTTGTTATGAATCACGTGACAGAGACAAGTATGTGCACACACTTCCATATTTTGTTATGAATCACGTGACAGAGACAAGAATGTGCACACACTTCCATATTTTGTTATGAATCACGTGACAGAGACAAGAATGTGCACACACTTCCATATTTTGTTCTGAATCACGTGACAGAGACAATTATGTGCACACACTTCCATATTTTGTTATGAATCACGTGACAGAGACAATTATGTGCACACACTTCCATATTTTGTTATGAATCACGTGACAGAGACAAGTATGTGCACACACTTCCATATTTTGTTATGAATCACGTGACAGAGACAAGTATGTGCACACATTTCCATATTTTGTTATGAATCACGTGACAGAGACAAGTATGTGCACACACTTCCATATTTTGTTATGAATCACGTGACAGAGACAATTATGTGTACACACTTCCATATTTTGTTATGAATCACGTGACAGAGACAATTATGTGCACACACTTCCATATTTTGTTATGAATCACGTGACAGAGACAATTATGTGCACACACTTCCATATTTTGTTATGAATCACGTGACAGAGACAAGTATGTGCACACACTTCCATATTTTGTTATGAATCCCGTGACAGAGACAAGTATGTGCACACACTTCCATATTTTGTTATGAATCACGTGACAGAGACAATTATGTGCACACATTTCCATATTTTGTTATGAATCACGTGACAGAGACAAGTATGTGCACACACTTCCATATATTGTTATGAATCACGTGACAGAGACAATTATGTGCACACATTTCCATTTTTTGTTATGAATCACGTGACAGAGACAAGTATGTGCACACACTTCCATATTTTGTTATGAATCACGTGACAGAGACAATTATGTGCACACATTTCCATATTTTGTTATGAATCACGTGACAGAGACAAGTATGTGCACACACTTCCATATTTTGTTATGAATCACGTGACAGAGACAAGTATGTGCACACACTTCCATATTTTGTTATGAATCACGTGACAGAGACAAGTATGTGCACACACTTCCATATTTTGTTATGAATCACGTGACAGAGACAATTATGTGCACACACTTCCATATTTTGTTATGAATCACGTGACAGAGACAAGTATGTGCACACACTTCCATATTTTGTTATGAATCACGTGACAGAGACAATTATGTGCACACACTTCCATATTTTGTTATGAATCACGTGACAGAGACAAGTATGTGCACACACTTCCATATTTTGTTATGAATCACGTGACAGAGACAAGTATGTGCACACACTTCCATATTTTGTTATGAATCACGTGACAGAGACAATTATGTGCACACATTTCCATTTTTTGTTATGAATCACGTGACAGAGACAAGTATGTGCACACACTTCCATATTTTGTTATGAATCACGTGACAGAGACAATTATGTGCACACATTTCCATATTTTGTTATGAATCACGTGACAGAGACAAGTATGTGCACACACTTCCATATTTTGTTATGAATCACGTGACAGAGACAAGTATGTGCACACACTTCCATATTTTGTTATGAATCACGTGACAGAGACAATTATGTGCACACACTTCCATATTTTGTTATGAATCACGTGACAGAGACAAGTATGTGCACACACTTCCATATTTTGTTATGAATCACGTGACAGAGACAAGTATGTGCACACACTTCCATATTTTGTTATGAATCACGTGACAGAGACAAGTATGTGTACACATTTCCATATTTTGTTATGAATCACGTGACAGAGACAATTATGTGCACACACTTCCATATTTTGTTATGAATCACGTGACAGAGACAATTATGTGCACACACTTCCATATTTTGTTATGAATCACGTGACAGAGACAAGTATGTGTACACACTTCCATATTTTGTTATGAATCACGTGACAGAGACAAGTATGTGCACACACTTCCATATTTTGTTATGAATCACGTGACAGAGACAATTATGTGCACACACTTCCATATTTTGTTATGAATCACGTGACAGAGACAAGTATGTGCACACACTTCCATATTTTGTTATGAATCACGTGACAGAGACAATTATGTGCACACATTTCCATTTTTTGTTATGAATCACGTGACAGAGACAAGTATGTGCACACACTTCCATATTTTGTTATGAATCACGTGACAGAGACAATTATGTGCACACATTTCCATATTTTGTTATGAATCACGTGACAGAGACAAGTATGTGCACACACTTCCATATTTTGTTATGAATCACGTGACAGAGACAAGTATGTGCACACACTTCCATATTTTGTTATGAATCACGTGACAGAGACAAGTATGTGCACACACTTCCATATTTTGTTATGAATCACGTGACAGAGACAATTATGTGCACACACTTCCATATTTTGTTATGAATCACGTGACAGAGACAAGTATGTGCACACACTTCCATATTTTGTTATGAATCACGTGACAGAGACAAGTATGTGCACACACTTCCATATTTTGTTATGAATCACGTGACAGAGACAAGTATGTGTACACATTTCCATATTTTGTTATGAATCACGTGACAGAGACAAGTATGTGCACACACTTCCATATTTTGTTATGAATCACGTGACAGAGACAAGTATGTGCACACACTTCCATATTTTGTTATGAATCACGTGACAGAGACAAGTATGTGCACACACTTCCATATTTTGTTATGAATCACGTGACAGAGACAATTATGTGCACACACTTACATATTTTGTTATGAATCACGTGACAGAGACAAGTATGTGCACACACTTCCATATTTTGTTATGAATCACGTGACAGAGACAAGTATGTGCACACACTTCCATATTTTGTTATGAATCACGTGACAGAGACAAGTATGTGCACACACTTCCATATTTTGTTATGAATCACGTGACAGAGACAAGTATGTGCACACACTTCCATATTTTGTTATGAATCACGTGACAGAGACAATTATGTGCACACATTTCCATATTTTGTTATGAATCACGTGACAGAGACAAGTATGTGCACACACTTCCATATTTTGTTATGAATCACGTGACAGAGACAATTATGTGTACACACTTCCATATTTTGTTATGAATCACGTGACAGAGACAATTATGTGCACACACTTCCATATTTTGTTATGAATCACGTGACAGAGACAATTATGTGCACACACTTCCATATTTTGTTATGAATCACGTGACAGAGACAAGTATGTGCACACACTTCCATATTTTGTTATGAATCCCGTGACAGAGACAAGTATGTGCACACACTTCCATATTTTGTTATGAATCACGTGACAGAGACAATTATGTGCACACATTTCCATATTTTGTTATGAATCACGTGACAGAGACAAGTATGTGCACACACTTCCATATATTGTTATGAATCACGTGACAGAGACAATTATGTGCACACATTTCCATTTTTTGTTATGAATCACGTGACAGAGACAAGTATGTGCACACACTTCCATATTTTGTTATGAATCACGTGACAGAGACAATTATGTGCACACATTTCCATATTTTGTTATGAATCACGTGACAGAGACAAGTATGTGCACACACTTCCATATTTTGTTATGAATCACGTGACAGAGACAAGTATGTGCACACACTTCCATATTTTGTTATGAATCACGTGACAGAGACAAGTATGTGCACACACTTCCATATTTTGTTATGAATCACGTGACAGAGACAATTATGTGCACACACTTCCATATTTTGTTATGAATCACGTGACAGAGACAAGTATGTGCACACACTTCCATATTTTGTTATGAATCACGTGACAGAGACAATTATGTGCACACACTTCCATATTTTGTTATGAATCACGTGACAGAGACAAGTATGTGCACACACTTCCATATTTTGTTATGAATCACGTGACAGAGACAAGTATGTGCACACACTTCCATATTTTGTTATGAATCACGTGACAGAGACAATTATGTGCACACATTTCCATTTTTTGTTATGAATCACGTGACAGAGACAAGTATGTGCACACACTTCCATATTTTGTTATGAATCACGTGACAGAGACAATTATGTGCACACATTTCCATATTTTGTTATGAATCACGTGACAGAGACAAGTATGTGCACACACTTCCATATTTTGTTATGAATCACGTGACAGAGACAAGTATGTGCACACACTTCCATATTTTGTTATGAATCACGTGACAGAGACAATTATGTGCACACACTTCCATATTTTGTTATGAATCACGTGACAGAGACAAGTATGTGCACACACTTCCATATTTTGTTATGAATCACGTGACAGAGACAAGTATGTGCACACACTTCCATATTTTGTTATGAATCACGTGACAGAGACAAGTATGTGTACACATTTCCATATTTTGTTATGAATCACGTGACAGAGACAATTATGTGCACACACTTCCATATTTTGTTATGAATCACGTGACAGAGACAATTATGTGCACACACTTCCATATTTTGTTATGAATCACGTGACAGAGACAAGTATGTGTACACACTTCCATATTTTGTTATGAATCACGTGACAGAGACAAGTATGTGCACACACTTCCATATTTTGTTATGAATCACGTGACAGAGACAATTATGTGCACACACTTCCATATTTTGTTATGAATCACGTGACAGAGACAAGTATGTGCACACACTTCCATATTTTGTTATGAATCACGTGACAGAGACAATTATGTGCACACATTTCCATTTTTTGTTATGAATCACGTGACAGAGACAAGTATGTGCACACACTTCCATATTTTGTTATGAATCACGTGACAGAGACAATTATGTGCACACATTTCCATATTTTGTTATGAATCACGTGACAGAGACAAGTATGTGCACACACTTCCATATTTTGTTATGAATCACGTGACAGAGACAAGTATGTGCACACACTTCCATATTTTGTTATGAATCACGTGACAGAGACAAGTATGTGCACACACTTCCATATTTTGTTATGAATCACGTGACAGAGACAAGTATGTGCACACACTTCCATATTTTGTTATGAATCACGTGACAGAGACAAGTATGTGTACACATTTCCATATTTTGTTATGAATCACGTGACAGAGACAATTATGTGCACACACTTCCATATTTTGTTATGAATCACGTGACAGAGACAATTATGTGCACACACTTCCATATTTTGTTATGAATCACGTGACAGAGACAAGTATGTGTACACACTTCCATATTTTGTTATGAATCACGTGACAGAGACAAGTATGTGCACACACTTCCATATTTTGTTATGAATCACGTGACAGAGACAATTATGTGCACACACTTCCATATTTTGTTATGAATCACGTGACAGAGACAAGTATGTGCACACACTTCCATATTTTGTTATGAATCACGTGACAGAGACAAGTATGTGCACACACTTCCATATTTTGTTATGAATCACGTGACAGAGACAAGTATGTGTACACATTTCCATACTTTTTTATGTATCACATGACAGAGACAATTATGTGCACACACTTCCATATTTTGTTATGAATCACGTGACAGAGACAATTATGTGCACACATTTCCATATTTTGTTATGAATCACGTGACAGAGACAAGTATGTGCACACACTTCCATATTTTTTTATGAATCACGTGACAGAGACAAGTATGTGCACACACTTCCATATTTTGTTATGAATCACGTGACAGAGACAAGTATGTGTACACATTTCCATATTTTGTTATGAATCACGTGACAGAGACAATTATGTGCACACACTTCCATATTTTGTTATGAATCACGTGACAGAGACAATTATGTGCACACACTTCCATATTTTTTATGAATCACGTGACAGAGACAAGTATGTGTACACACTTCCATATTTTGTTATGATACACGTGACAGAGACAAGTATGTGCACACACTTCCATATTTTGTTATGAATCACGTGACAGAGACAATTATGTGCACACACTTCCATATTTTGTTATGAATCACGTGACAGAGACAATTATGTGCACACATTTCCATATTTTGTTATGAATCACGTGACAGAGACAAGTATGTGCACACACTTCCATATTTTTTTATGAATCACGTGACAGAGACAAGTATGTGCACACACTTCCATATTTTGTTATGAATCACGTGACAGAGACAAGTATGTGCACACACTTCCATATTTTGTTATGAATCACGTGACAGAGACAATTATGTGCACACACTTCCATATTTTGTTATGAATCACGTGACAGAGACAAGTATGTGTACACATTTCCATACTTTTTTATGAATCACGTGACAGAGCAATTATGTGCACACATTTCCATATTTTGTTATGAATCACGTGACAGAGACAAGTATGTGCACACACTTCCATATTTTGTTATGAATCACGTGACAGAGACAAGTATGTGCACACACTTCCATATTTTGTTATGAATCACGTGACAGAGACAATTATGTGCACACACTTCCATATTTTGTTATGAATCACGTGACAGAGACAAGTATGTGTACACATTTCCATACTTTTTTATGAATCACGTGACAGAGCAATTATGTGCACACATTTCCATATTTTGTTATGAATCACGTGACAGAGACAAGTATGTGCACACACTTCCATATTTTTTTATGAATCACGTGACAGAGACAAGTATGTGCACACACTTCCATATTTTGTTATGAATCACGTGACAGAGACAAGTATGTGTACACATTTCCATATTTTGTTATGAATCACGTGACAGAGACAATTATGTGCACACACTTCCATATTTTGTTATGAATCACGTGACAGAGACAAGTATGTGTACACACTTCCATATTTTGTTATGAATCACGTGACAGAGACAAGTATGTGCACACACTTCCATATTTTGTTATGAATCACGTGACAGAGACAATTATGTGCACACACTTCCATATTTTGTTATGAATCACGTGACAGAGACAAGTATGTGTACACATTTCCATACTTTTTTATGTATCACATGACAGAGACAATTATGTGCACACATTTCCATTTTTTATGTATCACGTGACAGAGACAAAGGCATAGAATTATTTTAAGACACTTTTGTCTCACTGAAACACAGTAACCAGAGGCGGCTTCGGGGGTGCACCCAGCATTCGCCCCTAAGTCCCCGATCATGAATAGAAATGAAATATCCGCCCCCATTGCCTACTTTCCTAAATACTACGCCCCCCCCCCTAACTTGAAATCCTGGACCCGCCTCTTATTACGCAACAATTTTCCAGTCTTCGTATTTATATTTAAAAAATCACGATAATTTTGTAAAGCACGTGGAAAGCGACCTCCGTGTAATTATTTTTTTAGTCAGTGGATGGACACACATGTGGGAATTCAAAATTGGAAATTATTTTATAGAGACTAAATAGAAAATGATTTATTTAAATGATTTAGTGATTGATTTTAATGATTTCGTGAACATCCTAAGTGATTTACTACTTGTTTTCAGTGATTATGATTCGGGAATACAACAAACCGATTGATGTCATGTGATCAAGCGACTGATCGGTAAGTCCGTGATTTCTTTAATTGGTTAATATTTCTGAGTATTATTATAGAACTTGGTCAGGGTGAATGTATGCATGTCTAATACAACCACACTTCATTGTACGGCCATCTCATCTTACCTTGGTATAACCACAGGGGGCATTTTTGGTCACAAACAGCCCAATATACTATCCAAACACCGTTCTGGCCCCCTGTGGGTATAACCAATACGTATTAATTATGTTCGGTTCATTTTTCAATATTCCCTTTACATAATCACTTGGTAATGGCACAGACACTTGGGGTTAGGAGCTTTAAAAAAAACAAAATAATTGTATTTTTGTCAATCCCAACACATAAACTTATCATATCTATCAATAAAACCTAAAATAAGCCGTTTTGAAAAAAATACATTTTTCAACGTCAACAATATATATATACTTTTTTCCCCCAGAAAACAGTAAATGAATTGAACATAGAATGTATATACATGTACAATGGTATCAATCATGGTATACATAACACAGCCTTATCATTGAAAATCTCTAGTGTGCAAACTGAATCGCACAGGAACAATCGGAGATCAAAACCCTGTAGGGAAACAATTCTCTGGAAACCTGTACCCCATGCCAAGTTTCCGATTGCAGAGCATTATGGGGCCACACTCTTTACAAATGCGATATAAAAGTTCGCCAGTATAATGATTATACAAAAATATACATAATTCTAATAACCGAAATTGTTTTCAGATTTTTTTTTTTTAAATACTACTGAAATTGAACTTGTGAAGAGCTATCTGATAGAATTACCAATTACACATCAATCCACAGGCATAGTTATAAACATTACACACACGAGATTTTCGTGCATTACTGTATAAAACCCCATTAGTAATATGCTACGCGAAAAGACAAATATGTCACGCTATACCACCGAACCGCGTGAAATGAATATTATATTGTATAATAGTTTTGGTATTTCGTAAGACTAATATCAACTTATTTACTCAGATTAGTCTCGTCGGTGATGTCTGACATACAGTTGGGTGTACGGACAATAATTTAAGTTGTTTAGATTGGTAAATATTGTATTACGAAACAAAGGATGCCATATTTTTTTTTAATTTACTATCTTCATACCTGAATGTATACCATTATTGAGTTTCTACTCAAGTTTGTTCGTGAAACTGGGCAATCTCTACCCAGAGTTGTCGTTCCTTTCCAATACACACATGAGAGTGTGAGCGTAGCGGGAACGACAACTCTGTGTAGAGATTGGAAACTGGGACCTGAGTCTTAATAAGCTAACATCCGGGACATACGGTTGTATGTCACGTGTGACGTGACTAGGTAACGTGGATTCCCCACACTGAATTTTGTGACGAACTTTTCATAGTTGATAAATTACGCAGATCCTGAATTTAAGGATCATGTTTGGTTTACCAATTTACAGAAAAGAAACATTTAATGTGCATATTCCGTATGTAGATAAAGTTTTCCGGTGATTGTTTGGCATTACCATTACCTGGTACCAATATACGCGGCCATAACGCATAAAGAATACACATACACACAAGGGAGATTACTCCGGAGTAACTGTCAATGGTAAAAATACGGTTGTTTCCCTTCGCTTATTGCAGTTGTTTACTGACATTTACTATTTGATAAATAAAGGATTATTTTATTACTCCATTTAGTCAGCGTGTTTTCCAGGGGAGTATGGACATTGTGTGGGGGAATATAATAATTATTGTGACTGTCATATGAAAACAAAGCAGAAACAACACTTTCTTCACTATTCAATCCAAATTGTTTCTATTGTTTAATTGTTGTTATGGAACTTTTCATGTATAATATTACATTTATATTCCCAATGGTTTATGTCTTGTATCTGGCCTGTGTTTAATTTTGTTGTACTTCTCTCGGACACTTACTAGACTAGGGAAAGTGTGCTTGTATCTTTAGTTTTGTAATTGTTCCTGATCTATGTGAGGGTGCTATTTTAGTTCTGGACACTTAAGGGATTTTCAGTGTATATTCACTGTAATTTGCAATGAATGAGTCACCCGATCTGTACAATGCTGTAAGTACGCACCATGTACTTTTTAGTGCCAGAAATCATAGTCCATTGTAAGATCTGACCGACTATAACCAGGGACTTTACATAGAGTTGATGCTATAACACATCAGAAGAATAAGGACTGAACTTATTTTTCTAATAATTTTGGTATGTTTTTCATTTGAATGAGTATCTTAGCTTTCAATCAGAAAAAAATCACCGTATATAATTATATTATAGAGTACGGTGAAAAAATTTTTTGAAACTTTATTTTGCTGTTTCAAAACATGATATAAATATAATATTTGACAGTGTTTCTGAGTGTGAAAAGAATTCCCGGGTAGTAGAGGGTCTGTGGGGGGACCTTCACACGCCGGTAGCTCTTTAAACAAGAGGGCCAAGATGGCCCTTTATCGCTCACCTGAGAACAAAGTCACAATAATTAATGACCAGATAATATAGTTTCCAACCCATTTTTATGTAGATTTTGAGATCAAAACCAACAATGAAGGTATAATACTGTTAAACAAGCTAAAACGTAGCAAATTTTCTAATCAAAGGGCCCATAACTCTTGAAGTTCTGGTCCGATTCCATCCATAACTGAACTTGTCCAATACCGTAAGGTCATAAACATTCATTGTAAATATGATTAGGATCGGTGAATAAATGAAGGCGCTAGAGTGTAAACAAGCTAAATTTTAGCAAATTTTCTAAGTCAAGGGACAATAACTCTTGATGATGTGGTCCGATTCCGCCCATAATCGAACTTTCCAAGATCTTTTGGTTATACTCATTTACTGAAAATATTATTAGGATCGGTGAATAAATGAAGGCGCTCGAGTGTAAACAACCTAATATATAGCAAATGTTCAAAGTCAAGGGCCCATAACTCTTGAAGTTCTGGTCCGATTCCGCCCATAATCGAACTTGTCCGAGATCTTTTGGTTATACACATTAACTGAAAATATGATTAGGATTGATGAATAAATGAAGGCGCTAGAGTGTAAACAAGCTAAATATAGCAAATTTTGTAATTCAAGGGCCCATAACTCTAGAAGTTTTTGGCAGATTTTGCCCATAATCGAACTTAGCCGAGACATTGTGGCCATATACATTGTGAGCAAGTTTAATCAAGATTCGTTAAGAGCTGCGGATGCTAGAGTGTAAACAAACTAATTGTGGAAGGATGCCGGACGCCGGACATTCAACGATCCTAAAAGCTCAAAAAATCTGAGCTAAAAATCTGCATCTGGTGATCAAATATTTGAACATTGAACAAGGCAAACAACAAATATGCGTTTTTTCCCAAACTTTTAAGTGTTCCAATTTTCTGTGAAACTTCACTAAAACACCCCTTCAATATCAAAACCACCTCATTTTGACCACTTTGTCTGGTTTTCATGATTTTCTCTGTATTTCAACTTGACTGGTCCTCCGTTGACAAGTGTACATGGTCTCTGACTAGTAATCACTAGCCCCTGTAGTCTCTGACTAGTAATCACTAGCTCCTGTCATAAATGACTGATGTGAGGAAGTTGTCAAGTTAGCTTATTGATGGTCGTGGTTTTATCTGGGTGTATGGCTGGGGTTTTCCTCCACCGTAAAAGCTTGAAGTTGTCACATGACCTGGACTGTGGGTGTGATGTTAAACCCCTGTAGAAAAATAACACAACTTGCTAATGTGATCACCTCAACATGAAGTCTGTTCTTATATAGTCATGTAAGGTTTAATATACACTGTACATGTACATTTAGACAAAGGGACAGACAGACAGTGTACATTTGTATTCTGACAAAGTGTGAACTACCATGCTCTCCTATAGAAGAGGAACAAAAGTTTATTTATATGACATACAGTGCGACCAACATCTCCAAAGCAACACCCTTTGGAAGTAACTAAATTATTCTATTGTTGAGAGGTTGTTGTTCTAGAGAGGTTAAATTAATAGTTGAATCAAATTGTGCAGTGGGAAAAAAACATGCTGTTGTTGAAGGGAAGTTGCTGCTCAAGAGAGGGCTGCTCTGGAGAGGTTGTACTGTACATAAAATAAGACAGGAAGCCCTGAACATGAATAGCATTACTTTATTTCATGTTAAAAATCAGAAAAAATACAAAATACTTCATGATTTCAACCCTCATTATGATGTAAGGGTAGTATATATGTTATATACATTGTATTGAATTTTCATTACATATTAATAACTAGTGTACAGTTTATACCTTGAATAAGTTTGTATAAAATTTCTGGAGCGGTCAATGCAACTGATAGATAATGATGAAGATGATGATGATGATTATAACTATGATGATAACGCTAATGATAATGATAATCATTATGTAAATACAGGTGATAAAATACACAATGGTTCAATATCTAATCTAAACAATGTTACATAGTTGCCATGACAATTCTTGTATGGGTAGAAAACAGCACAATAAATCACTGACTTACTTTTTTCCCAAAAGAAATAAAAAAAAAACAGTTTTTAAATAAGCCAATTTTAGTGTCAGTTGACCTGTAAAATACTTATATTATGTTTATAGGGCTAGACATTCCTAAAATCAAAGAACACTTTTATTTATATTACTTACATTAAGAATTAACAGTTTACAACAGTAGGCATCACAGACATAAATTTGAAAAATACATAACTTATGTAGATTTTATGTATCACTAACCTTTTAGCCTATTAACTCAAAACCGGGTAAATATTCAATGTACAATTAAGAGTAAATATAATGTTGTCATAGAAACCAAAAAATTAAGGGGCCCAACTTGAAATGTTCACAAGGGATGTTTTATGTTGAATGAAGATCGTTACATCACTAGGCCATGCTGGTCAGGAGACTTTAGGCAGAAATATTATTCTTAGGAAACAGAAATTAAATTCTTCTGAAAAAAAATATTCATCAATTTTTATGATAAAACTTCAGTCAGAACTAAGTCAGAACTTAATGAATTTTGTTCAGAAATTCATGAAGTGATCTAATCAAATTTAACATATGAAAAAAAAGACAAATTCTATCTTCTTTTACATGAATTTGAAGAGCTTACAAACGGACAATCAAGGGAGATAATAACTGGATTGGGGGTGAGACATTTCTTTCATTAAAGTGCAAATTGTAAACAACACCCAATAATTGACAAGCTTTTTCATTTGAGCAATACACGTAACATTAAAGTATTTACATTATATCTAATTGCCTTTTACTTATAAATTAAATAGAAAAAAAATTAGCAGTTAAATACAAAAGCAGAGTTTGTAGCAGAAATAGAGAAGAATATTCTACTTAGCTAAAAAGCAGCATGTGGTCATAGTTACTGGCTGTAGGGTTTTACACTATCAAAGGGGGGTAATTTATTATAAGTCGTATAATTTCATTCAAGAGAAAAATGAAACATTTTTTTGAGATCCATTAAAGGTAGGGAAGAAAATGTTTCTTTCAGAATATTTAATCAAAATTGATTTTCTTTTTTTTTCTAAAAAAAATGATAAAATGCATTTGTGAACAAACAGTCTTCATGTATGATCTCCTAATAAGGCAATTAAGTTAATAACTTGAGTTTACAGAAGTTAAAATGTCATGATAAATGTGCACAAAATGAAAAAACTTATGTATGATAAAAATGGTGATGAATAGGTTATACATGTGACAAAGATTAATCACAAAGGAAGGCCGACCAAGAATTGAATTTGTAACACAAGTTCAAATGTTATCAAACTTAAGATTGTCTCCCAATCTCAACCACTAACTTACTCCAGTGATCTTAAGCTAATGTAAAGAACATCAAGAAATAAATTATCATGTAAAATAACATTTAATTTAAACATCTGATTTTTTTATTGTTTTTTATATACAATCAGTCATTGACATGAATTTCAGTTAACCTTTGACATCTTAATACAAAAGTGAGATTAAGTTATATTCTCAAGTTTTATAATCACAGACCAAAGGACTCTTATCTTTTACCGATCTCATATACCCACTACCAACAAATATAAAACATTCACCTTAACTTCTATGGAAAAATTCATATTTCATCCCAGCCCACAATAAAATTAATTCTATAACAAAAATCACCTTTCCAACTTTTTCTGCTACTTTGTGAAACTGTTTTAAGTATTTTTAATTATTTAGATTAGAACAAAATTTATCCATAAGTTATAGACGCAAAATAATTTGTTCAATGTGACAATTTAAATTAGGGAATACATTCTCAAAATAGCAACAAAAAAAACCCACATAAAATATGGGAAGTTATATTGTACCTTATCAAATTTCATGAACACTATTTTTTACAGATTTTACAATTTCCTCATTTCTTTCACCTGTTGTAATATTTTTTTTCAAACATCAATAATCTATGATGAGGCTATGACTGAAATAAGGGTATAAAGAGGGGTCAGCCTTTATTTATAACTGTAACTATTTTATCCTACTCATTCAAAAACAGATGAAAATTTTAATTTAAACTAATCAGCAGCCATGTAAATTGATTTTAATAAATAAATTATTTAAAAGATTTAAACAAGATAAAAAACATTATGAAAGAAAAGATAACACAAATAATCAAAATGCAATGTTTAAGCCCTATATTATACTTCCATGTTAAACTAGAGACTCCATAAAATCACATGATTACAAAAATGTTCCTTTTTGATGAATTATTTAGTTGAAATACTCCACAAAATTATCAGGTGTTACTACATTATTCCCAAGTATAAAGCTTAACTTGTCTTCAAATGTTAAAAAACATTTTACTTTAAAAATGTACCGGTATTCTCATTTTGCTACTAATTGGCATTTAACGATCTACAGGTGTACTGTTCATTATGTAGTTTAAGAAACACCTATTTGAAAACTTGGGTATCTTTTTTAAAAGTTAGTGTATTTAGAACACATGCAAATCAAGTAATTCTCAGCTAAGACTTTGTTTAGCAATGTATGAATATCATAAAAAGATATTGAGAAGAAGAAAATTGGGAGTTGAGCACATAAACTGTTTTAAGTGGCTACTGATGTCTCGATTCTTCAATCTTTTTAACATATCTTGACATTTTACCAAGATAAAATTTCCTATTAGGGCTAAAAGCATGTAAATTTCTGCTCCTGAACATTAAGCTCTAAACTTGGGAATAGTTTGGGTTCAAATAGTTCCACTTGCATTGTTTTATGGTACAAAACACTACTAATCATACAAGACCCACACATGGGAATTGTTATAGTTCAATGTAATACATAAACTTTAATCATTCATAAAATTAACAAAAATAATGTTATACTACTCTGATTAAACTATGGTTTCTCTATATAATTATTACATACACATATATATAATTGATATACGTACATGACAGAATTATTATTTACAATATAGTACAAGATACTCCACAATTATACAGATTTCATGGTAAAATTACTAGAAATAACAGTAAAAATGATAACAAAATCCTTAGAAACAATTCAATTCTAAAATCAATGAAAATGAGTCCAAGTGTCATACAAAAACTCCAAGGTGTAAAAACTGAACTAAGGGAGGTAATTTAATCATTTCAATTTTAAAATAGGGGAGGTAACCAAATAACATTGTACATACTTGTCTACCTTTGACTACAAATAAAGCCACAAAAGCTTACAAAACAGTGTTTAATGCCAAACTAAGCTTACAGGTTGAATAATATTTCAATACAAACAGAAGAACTGAAAGCTTTCTTGAAAAATATTGATAACGTGTCCCTAATTAGCTACTAAATTAGCGCCCTTGTATCATTCTATAATCTTTTCTATTATGGCAAATTTTTCATCAACTTAATCGAAACTTTTCCAAAAAGGACTTATTCATGGTACCATAAAATCTATCAAAGTCAGTCAATCAAACTAACAAAAAAATATATTCATACTATTACACAATGTGCTCTATAACCAAACCAAACATAAAATATTGTTTTCTGATTACATGTGACACACTCTTGACCACAACACAGTTCTTAAGGATGACTTCTTGAGCTAGTAATGAATTTATGAACGTAATGGGTTCACTTACGTAAAAAACGTAGATAGTTTATACACAATGGCAGCAATTGAATTATTTTCCTGACAATGAACTATAGTTGATGAATATGTTAATGATTTAATACTAACAAAATTATCATAAATATTCAACATAGAAAAGTAAGAATGCGATCAAAATTTTTAAAATCTATCTAAATCCCCTTTAATGCACTACAACCCTAACTTTACTTCTCAACTATCATGTATAAAATTGTACAACTTTGGCTAAATTTACCATCTTAGAATAATTCAGCATAAGGGCTGTCAGAATATTTCTGCAATAACAAACAAGGGAGGTAAATCTACTTAATTAAACTCAAACTAAAATAAATCACCTCCCTTTATATGATATCAAGTTAATGCAATGAAGCAGACAAGTGTCAGAAGTAAAAACTTTTATATTTGTGTTTTACAGAATATTCATCTACTTATTTGTGCTTTTAGAGTCAAGTACTTGACTTAAAACATTAATTAAAGTGAGAAAACTTGGCTACCTGACAGACACCTTAGTAAACTATTCCTATTTATCTAGTGGATAGACAATAAAACATGGCAGACAAAACAAATAATTAATCAATCATACTCCATATGTTTCTAGATTATTTTCAGTTAGAAATATCTGAAATATGTGAATCAGGATTTTTTATATCAAATATTAAGGAGATTTGTTGGCAGTTTTTTTAACTAAAAGAAAGTCTATATAAGAATTTTCAGAGTTGCCTTGGGTGATAAGTCACATGACCATGGATTGATTTGCATAAAAAAATGTAACGCTACATGAAAACAATAATATTGTCCAGTAAATATAATGTTGTAAGTATACAAAAATGTTAGCCATCCACAATAAGATGTACACAGTATAATTTTCACACATAAATTTTACACATAATGCAAGTAAGCAATGATTCCTTATACATCAATGATGTAGTCACAATGTGACATGATGCAGTCATATGATGTAGTCACATGATTCATGTAATATAAAATGTTCTGTACTAAGATCTAGGGTGAAAATAACTCACTTTTTTAAAAACATGGATACATATTAAAATGATTAGTAAACACAATTATTTTCACACAAAATAAAAATGTTGGGATTTTTCTATGAACACCACTATAGGGAGATTCAATTGTGATCTAAATTAAGCATTAATTAGCTTTCTCCAATGTCAATGTCTCGAAATATGTAAGGACTTGATTTTATCAAAGATTTTCGTGCACATGTAGTTTATTTTAACTATGGTAACTTTATGATAGACCACTGAAACTATCTTAGTAAGACATTATTGGTGAGTTCCCCATGTATATTTTTTGGGACAGCCCTTGTTTTAACAGTAAATTATGTAACCAAAATCTTGTAATCTGTATCCATGCTCTAAGTTACGTGGTAGTTATCACTGAATACAGTATCTCGTATACCATCCTAGCATCTTAAAATCAAACAGACAAGATTGTCAGGCAATGGGCTCATAAGGGATCATACACAACTGTAACATGAGAAATAATGTATCTATCAAATCCTGGTGTTGATTCCCATATGATTCATCAGTTCATTAATTTGATGTAAAAAATGCCCAGCATCTGATGTGGTGACATTAAAGTCACAGTCACTGTAACAATAGTAATGTTAAAAAATGATTATTTCAAAACCTAGAAATCAACATAAACTTTTACTGAACCATTCTTACAAAAGAATTCTTTTACCATACAATTTTAATATGAGTTTTCCATCTGTATTTCTTGAATGCTATATTTTTCATGATTTTTATCAAAATAAGGCATTTATTCAAAATTTTTAAAATAAATACATTAAAAAAACACTCAAATTTTGATATTTTTTCTGTATGACATATCGAGGGCTCAACGCAACAGTGTCGTAACTCAAATTGAAATAAGAACAAGTTACGACTGTCTTGCATTGAGCCCTCGATATAAGTGTCTAAAATAACCCAGATATAAGACCTGAGTGTTACAAGCATCTTGGTAACCCAGATGTTGGACTGAGTATTCAAAGCTTCTGGCTCACTCAGATTACAGACTGGTTGCCTTCTGAATCAACCGGATGAAGGACCTGAGAGTTGAAAGCTTTTGAATCACAAAGATGATTTATCAGACAGTCCCAAGCATCTGTTGATCCTGATTCTGCAACCAAAAATGACCATTAAAATTAAGTATTTACACAAATGTCTACTTTCTGATGAGATTGGACCTCAAGCTGATGGACGTCCATGTTGACTTTTCTGACAAAAATGAGCAGGTGGATTTTTCCATTAGTCGCTCAGGGGCAGACAACTCGTAAATGTTTCAGCAGAAAATTTGAGTAAAAACATCAGCGAAATACTGAGTAATCTCCATGACTCATATAAAATAATCATGATATTATCATCAAAAACAATTTCAGGCCATTTGTGATGAAAAAACATTGAACAGTTTATAATTATCACCGATTAAAAGAGTATACAATATACTATAAAACAAAGCATCCGGTATACAGAACATGTTTTTGTGTTTCTTTTAAAGCAGCTAAAAAAAACTGTCCTTTAAAAAATTCAAAATTCTCAACACAAAATTCATCTTCCATATGTATGTAGTAGACAGCAGTATGTTGTCATGGCAGTAGAATATTCTATTTTCTGTCCCAGCTTAAAGTAAGACATCTTAATGCCACGTAGGGAGAGAATAATGGTCATAAATGAGAGGGGTGTGGGGAGGAGGCACACAGATGGATTAACATATTTCATTCACTTTTTTCCACATTTCTTTCACATATAATTTTCACATTTTTTCTTCACATATTTTTCTTAAAAACATTGGTAAAGACAATGCACAAGTAATTTATAGTCTGCATATAGAGTTAATAATTGTTATATGACCCCATGTCCAGTCACAGGGCCACTTCCCAACATTTTCTCAATCTGCCACAAGATAAATTTCAACAACAACACCCGTACGTAACACACGGTCACATGACCATTCGCTACTAGGAAGAGTCCGTATTGTTCGTATTTCGTAAAACTGAATAAACATCGTCCACTTTCGCGAGTCCTTCAAAAAATGGTATGAGGTCCAGTAATTCAGTATCCTGCATATCATCGAACCATGATTGACACGGTACCTGAAATAAATTATAACTTCTATAAATAGTATCCAATTAAAAATCATGTAACATCAGACATTGGAAGTGTTCCATTACGGAAGTTAGATACAAAAACTAAGTAAAACGTGAAATTCGACTACAACTCAGCAAACTAGGGACTTTGACTCAACTTTGGTATCCATGGATAAATATACAGTAGAACAAGGGTTTTGACTAACAACACGACGAAAATTATCATTTTGACTTATCTTCGCAAATTAGGGACTTTGATGTGACCTTAGCAACTTAAGGAAACTGATGTGACCTTAGCAATGTGACCTTAACAGAAATTAATGTGACCTTAGCAAAAAGGGGATATTGATATGACCCTAGCAAAAAAGGGAAATTAATGAGTAGCAAAATAGGGAAACTGATATGACCTTAGCAAAACAGGGAAATTAATGTGACCTTAGCAAAATAGGGAAATTAATGTGACCTTAGCAAAATAGGGAAATTAATGTGACCTTAGCAAAATAGGGAAATTAATGTGACCTTAGCAAAATATGGACTTGATTTAGTAAACTAAATACTATGATTTTAACAAGGAAATAGTATACTTACTGCATTATCTGGATGGAAGATATAGGATGCCGGTGAATTATCAATAATTATCACCTGACTCAGTTCTCTGCCAAGTCGACTTAAGTCCTGTAAGAGAAATTTGTAATTTTATAGCAAACAGGAAGCTAATATCCAATTTTATGGGAGATTTCATGCTAGGATAAGATTTCATATTAAAGGAAGAAATTCTTCTAAGCCAAGGCCCAATAACTCAAATCAAGATTTTTTTATGCTGCAAGGGAGGTAACCCACTAAGTGGCTACCAGATACCCTAGCATTGGCCCTTAATCTCATTTAAAGTTTCTAAGAGCATGATGCATACTTATAGTTACGTTATATTATAAGTTATATTATTACGTCTAGCAAGACAATACTGTATTCATCTTTAAATGTAATTTTTAGTATTAACTGAAAGCGATCCAGTTGACAACAGTATTCATGTGAAGAAAAGACATAAATAGCAAGATTTATGTTAATATATACATCACATCAAAGTGAAGTATTTTAATGAGGAGGTAAAATGAGACGCTACCTTGAAAACTTAAGCAAATATACAACGTATCAGACAGCAACTAATACAGAAATATACTTTTCTTTCATTTTGTTCAGAAGTTTCTATTTTTTTTCATTATAAAACAGCAAAAATAAAACGAAGATAATATTTTTTCAATCAATGCAGGTCACCATGGTGTCTCATAAACTTAAAAGCATCAAGACACTAAATTATTAACATTTAAAAGAAAAGAAAAATAACCCTAAGCTTTCACAAGAATTTGATAATTATCTTCTTATTTTTTTTATTTAGTACTAATTTTTAAAAACAAATAATAATCAATTATCAGAAAATCACTAATTGATTAATTATAAATCAACTTAAATGTAACCAATGTAAGCAAACGTTTGCTCTTTGTTTTGAGACTAACTCGTAATAAAAATTCCACCATACCAAAAATTTAGATTTTGACAAAATATTTTTTTTTGCTTATTACAGTAAAACCTCTGTAGAGCAACAACCTCTCAATAACAACACTTTCAAAATGTCCTTAAACAGATATTTACTATAAATTTAACCTCTGTAGAGCAACAACCTCTAAAGAACGGTCAATATTTGCAGCTCCCACAGGGTGTTGCTCTACAGAGGTTGTACTGTATTCCATTTTATTTGTTTTCAGTACAATGGCGGCAAAAGAATGCCTGCAAACCTATCAGCCTCCTACCTACCCTCCGTGATATGTTGGGATTATATAACAGAAACCAACAATTTTTAAGGGTTGCCTAAGCTGATTGAATCAATATAATGATTGTAATAAATCTAGCATTATGACTCACATATGCTGATAAGCGTGCATGTAAAACACTTGAGATCAAACTCATCAGATTTCCTCAGTTATTTAATTGATTTTTAATTGATTTTCAGTTATCAGTGTAAAATCTTGTTACTAATTTTTCCTTGACAAGAATTTTCATTCAAACCCATCAATGTTGTTTTTTCACTCTGGGTCACTAAATAAGTAGAAACATGCATTATTACACTACTTGATAATGTTTCTTTTTCATGCCATCTTTTAAACTTCATGAAGAATAATGCAAGCAATTTTAATGAAATTTTGTAACTTAAGCCCCTGATTAAAATGTATTAATTCAATTTCATTAAAATGCAAATAGAAATCAAAAGTATTTCTTTGAATTTATACAAAATATCTAAATTTAAGATAAAAGTTATTATTTATATTTGAGTAACTTTCAAGTCTGCTTCTGGGAAAGCAGAATGCTGTATTTTTTATTGAGGATGTGTGGGAGTGTTCTTTTAGGGGTTCAAACTTCAAAAGCCCAAAGTTAAGCACCAGCCTTTAGCCCACACTACAAGTTCTCCACCTATATTTATTCATAAACTATGTCCTAACCACACTGTTATTTTCCCATCAATGCTTATATGATGGAATATTGTACAAAACTGCTTTATTTTTGTTGGTTTCGACAGTGTCATTGTCAGTAAAACTTGACTTAGGATCTTAAAAGATGTCAATAGAGCCAAATTGAAAAGCCTGAAAATTATATGTGGTCAAACACTTTTGCCAAATGAGGGGCCTTCAATCACATTGTTTCTATATTTAACTCAGTTTGTATCAAAGTAAATCCTCCAGAGCAGATTAAATTGACCATAACTTTGCTACTTCTTGAGACTTTTTCATTAAAATATCAGAAAACATAGCTCTTTCAGGACCGATCAATCCGGAATTTTGACACCCCTGTGATCTTCTTAACTCATAAATACATCCTACATTAATACAAGTGTACTTAAAATGGCATTCAATTTATTCTTTGGACATCTATCCTTTGTTCATGATTTTCAATAAATCCTTTGTCTGTCCATAGACCGTTTTTAAGTATTCATGGCTCTATATTATTCACACCACTGTTCATGTCTGTATTCTTTATTAATATACAGTAAGATTAGGAATTTTAGAGTCATGTACCATGTACTGAACCCCTTGTTTGCCCTTTAAGGGTCATTCTGAAGAACAGAAGTGCACAAAAAACCTCTATCAATCATTCCATGTATTACTTACTTTCACATAGTTCCCTCTATGAAAGACACAAGATTCCCTGAATAGACGAGCCCGAAACACGCCCCATTTATCCAGAAGGTCCGCTACTGGATCTGCATACTGTAAAATAAAATCAATAATTTTAATGTAGCGAGGTGTAAACAATTTTGTTTGTTTCTGGTTACATGCTCAATATAGGGTAGGTAGCTAGGGGCTTTTTTTAAAATTTTGCTCTTGAAAGAGTCGGGGAAAGGTAAGAAAAAGTCAGAATGTAGGTGGACTGTTCCTAGGGCCTTGGTAAAATAGGGGTAAGTCAGGTGACCAAAAACAATTTTTTTAAGGCCTTATCAATTTTTACTTACAATTTAATAAACAGAATCAAATCTTCGCTGATGTTGGTATACTTCAAAGATGAACAAAAAAATCAGAAAAATTGGGAAGTACTGATCTGAATTTGAATCTACTTAACTTTGGTCTCATAAATAATAACTGAGAATAAATAAAGGGCCATGGATAGGGGTTCAGTGGGATTATCTGAAAATTATACTGTGGACTAAAATGATTTATACAGCCCCTATAAAAGATTTTTGTCAGAGACGTTCTGGACAGAGTTCAGGATGGTAGTCATAACACCTTTATTCACCCAGGTTCAAATGAACATTGGTATGTGTAATAATGGAATGCCTTTTATGTTTAATGACCAACAATGGGAAGATAGGTAAAGATCCAACATATCAGTATATGTAGAAATGATGGCCAAGCTTATGTTTGTCTATTTTATGTTTATTTAACAAATTTGAAGCCATTAACAGCTTATCATATACAAACAAAAACAAATTTACTTGTAATGAACAGTCGTTTATCTCTACATACTACATTGGTTACAGATTTATACAGTCATCATTGAGACTTTCAGGGCCAAGGTCAAGGGCCATTAACTGGACAACTTTTCAAACCCAGACCTTCAACATAATAATAATAATAAATAAATAACTTAGAAATATTTAATATGGCCCCTAATTCTATTGATGGTGCAAACTCAAGCATATCATAACATCAGACCTACCACTTCATAAGACTTGATTTTGTCCAAACCATTGTTATTGTTTACCTTTGCTAGACCAAACCTCCCCCCACCCTCCACCTATCTCCATTGTTATTAAATATGACCCAGGACTGGATTCTATCCTGAACCTTGCAGTTTCTTACCTTCGCTAGACTAGCTGTGAAGAGCACACATTCAAACAATTCCCCCATCTTCTTAAGAAAATCATCCACAAATGGTCGTTTTAGCACATACACTTGATGGACTGTACCTTCTATTTCCACGGGTACAATGAAGTCTGCATTGCTAATTGGCTGAAAACAATAAAAACTTTATTTAGCCTCAGTTATAATACTGTCATACCTGTGAACAAAGGCCAAAACTTGACATAATGTGGCTTTTATTGACAGGTGGTCTTATTCAAGGGCCATTTTGTTCTAAATATCATTATCAATGACAGTTTATAAAAGAATGGCCTTTATTTGGAAGTGGCTGCTGACACAGGTTTGACTAATCATTCAGTATATTGATTGTATCAATTAAATGATCTGAAAGCACATTATCCAGCTCGTCCTCTCTTTGTTTCCCTTTTGAAAAGCCGTAAGACCAGAACTGATCTAAATACTGGTATAAAGTGAGGTAATGTTTGTATACTGAACTTAAGCTTAGCTCCATGTAAATTATAACAAAACTGTACACTGAACAAAGAGAACTTCTCCTTCAACTCCTTCTGTGTTTCTTGTAACTTATTTTCTACTCTAACACGATTAACATTAATTAACAAGTTAAGTATTGCACATAACACCATTTTCTGCTCTAAATTGTACAAATCTAAGAGAATATTGACAACCAAAAACATGACACAATTTCCACGTTTCTTCAGTTTATGTGTCCCCTCAGTGCTCGCAATAGTTTTGTCAGTCAAGACAGAATTTTCTCAAACCATTAAAATAGAATAATGCCTTCGGACAAATCGAGGGCTCAGCGCAACACTGTCGTAACTTGTTCTTATTTCCATATGAGTTATGACACTGTTGCGTTGAACCCTCGAAATGTCACATGTTTACAGATCAGCACCCATCATTAGCAAAAATCCAGTTATTTAAAGGAAAAGTTACTGAATTACATTAAACATCTGAGCTAGTACAACTTACTATGCCTTTAATTAAAAGATGCTTTGAAAATTAATGAACACTTATAACCTCTACCTCTATAAATTCAAACAATTCTATCCAACTTTCCTTTTCCATTTTTAGGAACAAAATTCCTATAGGTTATATACAACTCATTTTGTTTTTACAAAACAGTGACGTCTCTCATCCGCCATGAAAAATAGTACCATTTGTGATATAAATATACATTGTAGACTTTATTTTCTTACGTACCTCACCTACTTTGCTTGTTTGTTTTGCCCCCAAAGATTTTTCTACATTGGATTTTGCTGTTCGAGACAAAAGGGTCGGTACCAAATTCTTGGTTAGGTTGGGTGACCGTAAACATAGCTATTTTTTATGTTGGCCTAACAGATTATTATGATACTAATCCCTTGTGGATAGAATATAGATCCTGAATCATAAGGGATATTTCTCTTCCAACTAACAAGCTATAAATAACTGACCAACAGCCAAAAAAAAAAAATGACTGATAATACAAGTCACTCCAATGTCCCTCGGGAGGAGAGAAATCAATCCAGATCTACATTTATCTGAGAACTAATTGTCAATAATAGAAATGACGAATCTCTTGTTTATGATCTTATGAATATCTACTTTTGACAATACAGAACATCCTCTGTAGAGCAACACCCTGTGGGAGCTGTAAATATTGGCCATTGTTTAGAGGTTGTTGCCCTACAGAGGTTGAATTTACTGTAAATATCAGATTAGGGAAATTTTGAAGGTGTTGTTATAGAGAGGTTGTTGCCCTACAGAGGTTAAATTTACTGTAAATATCATATTAGGGAAATTTTGAAGGTGTTGTTAAAGAGAGGTTGTTGCTCTACAGAGGTTAAATTTACTGTAAATATCAGATTAGGGAAATTTTGAAGGTGTTGTTATAGAGAGGTTGTTGCTCTACAGAGGTTAAATTTACTGTAAATATCAGATTAGGGAAATTTTGAAGGTGTTGTTATAGAGAGGTTGTTGCTCTACAGAGGTTAAATTTACTGTAAATATCAGATTAGGGAAATTTTGAAGGTGTTGTTATAGAGGTTGTTGCTCTACAGAGGGCCGCTCTGGAGAGGTTTTACTGTAGTTGTAATAACATACTTAAAGCCATATAAAGAGGAAAAACATCAGGAGAAAACATCTAGAGATGGTGGAACTAAAGATTTATTATAATACATGCGCTAACAGATTATAGTCTGTGTGAAAACCATTACCCCAGTCCTGATTAACTCATTGGATTCTGACTGGCAAGCTTTTCCCCGATTTTTTTATCAGCTTAAAACAGTATTAATCTGAATCATTGCCATCAAACTCATAACTGGAAACAGAGATCTGTATTTTGCAGAATATAAAAAACCTGTTATTTCATTGCAGGGCCTTTTTTTCCAAAAATTGGGAAGGGACCTTAGCCTTTCATTTTGGGAAATTCAAGCTCGATATTTGGCCAAATTATGAGAAGGTTCGAAAAACATTGCATTTTTGAGAATTTCTTGCCTAAAATTGAGAAAAAAACAGCCTTTTTGCAATTGGGAAGTCACCAAATTTTGGCCTCTGGTATAGAAGGGAAAAAGCCCTGCATTGGGCATTATATAGAAAATTTAGTAAATATAAAAATATCCGCTCTGATATGTGAAAAACAGTCATTGATAATAAGATTTATAAGACTCTTCTCTCATATTATTTTATGTGTCTTGAGATTGCTCTTATTCCAAAACATTTCAAAAACTCCTCAAAGTATATACTGTAGTTTCATTTATTTTCGTTGGGCTCAATTTTCGTGGTTTGTACTAAACTGGCTATTTCGTTGGGACTTAAATTCGTGGATTTTTATTTTTGAAAAGAAATGCCTTATCTCTTCACATAAATTCGTGGGGATTTGATTTCGTGGATGAGCCGACCCACGAAATCCACGAATTTAAATCCCCAACGAAAATTAATGATTCCACAGTAATTACTGGTATGCCCTAATCCTTTTGAGGACATGTGCACTAAATTCTAACATTGAAATCTGGAAAATTCACCTCAGCTTCTGTTCGTTATAAAAAGTTCATTTCACCCAGGAGAGAAATGCTATGTCCCCTAAATACATCATTTATTTAGTCACTAAATCAAGCGAGTGGGTTAGAAATGTGGGAAAAGTTCAGATGCTGAGATCCATAGTTACAGGACAGAGAGACAATGTTTCGAGAGATCTGGTGTAGAAACTGTAGGGATATATCAAGAAGCAATATATTACAATTAAGACAATTATCTGCAGGAAAACAACCCAAGACAGACATTATAGTACTGCCTGTGAAATGTTCATTCCAGCACTGTGTATGTGAGCGACTTAGTTCTGAATGTTCCTCAAACATTGAGTCAATGACACAAAGACTAAATTAAACCTAAGGCAGGGAAAGCTTTATAAATACATTTATTTATTTATCAGTTCTTTAATGGCCCATTCTACAACCAAGGTCATTTCAGAGCCACCCCATAAAGACCTGGGGAAAGAAGACACAGAACTGGGCAATGGGCATTTATATTCCTACCCTTATTTAAAATAGTTTTTCTTGGTTCTTTATCGCAGCGGGTGTAAAGCACCAATACACGCCTTGCCCTTTTTCCTGTGATTTAATGGCTCGATAGCTGGATGGGGACACTGATCATTAGTATCCCTGAGAAGGCAGAGCCAAGAATCGAACCCACGACCTTTGGTTCAGTAGTCCAGCGTGTTAATTACCATTAAACCACCAATCATCCCTAAGCTAATATTTACAGTAAATATTAGTGTTAAAAAAAATATCACCTTTCTGAGAAAACTGATGTAGCTTTTATTCAGAGATTGGGAGAAAACTGATGTAGCTTTTATTCAGAGATTGGGAGAAAACTGATGTAGCTTTTATACAGAGATTGGGAGAAGACTGATGTAGCTTTTATTCAGAGATTTATAAGGCTTATAACTACATGTACATGGCTATCGTGCAAGTGTTCATTATTTTATTCATACAGTATAAGTTTCTAGCCTGCAATAAAGTTTTGTTTCATGAAACAGAGGCAGATCTGATATCACATGTCCCATCATACAGACATTTGGCAATATATAAATATCTCAGCCAGAATCTAGTACCAGTAAATCATGTAGATTTCTTTTTTCTTCCCAATGACCAATCTATCATCGACCAGTGACGTTACAATGAAACAATCCCAGTATGATATCAAACCGCATGAAAGCATAGATACATCTTTTTGTGTCAAAAATGTTCTTTATATATATATACAAAAAATGTCCATATTGTTTTATCGGGAGAGTTCAATAAAAATACTTTCTACCTAACTGTGCAAGCATCCTGCACAATTAATATATGCATTCACAACGTATGCGACAACGACCAAATCATCCCCCCCCCCCCCAAAATTATCCGTGTTCCTAGACAGAGACCTTCCTCTTGAAAGTAAATATCTGACTCTTGACGGCAGGCATTATATCTTCCTGCTTTAGTTCTGGTGTAAATTTTCATAAGAATTCATAGAATTGCTGTAAGTAACTTAGACAAATTCAATTAGTGTTTTAATAGCAAACTAAATCAGTCTGGTCAACATAAATTATCAGAAGTCCTATAGACAAGTAATCATAGCTTAGGACACTGAGTCAACACAATTCTGTCTTTGTTGACACCAAATAAATAACTTGACTTGACCAGTTCAAGGGAATTAACTTCCAAAGAATTCCAAGAAAAATTGCTTAACAATAGACGGATAAACTAGGCACTTGGGGGCCTTAAAATTTCCTAGATTTTACACAAATGACCAAGAAAGAAAGGCTTACAACTAATGGATTACTGGAGCAATGATTTTACCATAAATCTAGTGCACAGACAATAGGGTAAAAACATTCCTCAAAACAAAGGAAAGATGTACGATATATTGGAGACCAGCCAATATTGTTGTAAGACACAAATCGAGGGCTCAGTGCAACATGGTTCTAACTTGTTCTTATTTCAATATGAGTTACAACACTGTTGCGTTGAACCCTCGAAATATATTATAGCGTAGTAAATCTACATACAGGTTAGTTTCCTTCATGCATCAGATAAATCGATTAACAAGAAACTCAAGTCTAATAATACATATGAGCTAATTAGCTTAATTGTTAACACAATTCATAGCTCAGTTAACCATCACCACCTGTAGTATTATCAAAATTATGCCATAGTCTGATTCATTATTTAGATAGCTAATAAATCAATCTGAAATTTCCGTATTAATCTCTGTCAAAATAGTCAATACTGAGGTTTTCACAGCTACGACTTCTGTGGAAATTTCAACAGTTCTAAGCATGTCTTAATAGACAAAGCTGTGAGTATTAATAACCCACAAGTGTGGACAACTGATGCTGGACATTGACTGCTTGATCCTAATGGCTTACCTTTGAGCACTTCGAGCTCAGGTGAGCTTAAAAATGCCTACCTACTACCGGGTACCCAAAACCAATGTTTAGGTCGGGTATCCACAAACTGACAATTCTTTAAGGATGGCCTAAGTCTAAACAAATGAACAAGATAAGCACCATGGGAGAAATTAGAATCTCATGATTAATTAATAAGACAAGTTTGTATTCACTTTCATCAACAATTTGGTACAAAATAAAACAACAATACATGGATTATTTATTAGTCCCTACAGAATAGATACCCTGTTATTACATACATCCTTAATCACTGTATAAATGAATTAAAGTGAGGGACTCTGGTATGGTCAGTCATCATGGAATCACATCATACTTATTACTACGAACAGTGAAACATTTATTTGAAATTGTCATTTTAGCAGATTAAATTTTGTTTTAAAAAGAAATCCACACAACTAACAAAGTTATATATGACATTTTATAAATCAAGGGCCATAACCCCTTAAGCTGTATAAAATATTTGATTTGATTAACAATTAAAGGTACTATGTTTTCATTAATATTCAGTCCAACAGATTTTCTTATAAAAGAAACCGATTTGACTGGGGTCACCTATTTTTTAAAATTGTTTTTGCAGTTTTAACCGATGAAAACTTTTCTTAATGAAAACCCTGAGATATATTTTCATTTGTCACACAAGTCTTGGGCAATTTGTTGGTTTCTGAGTTAGAGAACAAAATATTTGTAAACATAATAATAATAAAGTCATAATATGACCTACAGTATGTTTTTATGTAGCTTTTATGGTAATAAATATTTTGATGAAAGATAACCACAAAATGATAAATCTATCTTGAAGTATACCTAAATTTAGCATTCATATGTATACATGTTACATAATGACTCATGAACATGTATTCTACAGATAAAAGCATTATAATAATGTTTCTAAAATCGATAGACAATTTGTCATTTTTCAAATTAAGTATTGACAAAATGTTTTTGCACCTGATAATACAGGTATTATAACACAGTATTGAAGATATATGATAAAACACATTCAGGCCCTGGTAAAATACTGATAACTTGAGTTGAAGCTACATGTAATGCTTTTAGCATTTTGGCGAAGAATGAAATTTTATGAAGTAGAATAATACAAGGTTTTCGATTCGATTGTTAGCTGAATAAATAATGGCTTTGCATAAATAGCTTAAAATTTACGCCAAGGATTTAAATAAATGGCCTGGTTTGATCATATATTTGGAATTGGTTTTAGCAAACTTTGAGATATGTAGGGCCTTCACAGTATTCACAGATTTTGGACTACTTTGACTGTTTGGTACAAATAATTTTAGATCACTCTGACCAAGTGATATAAGTTTTAGATCACTCTGACCATGTGTTACTTATCTTAGATCACTCTGGCCATGTGTTACTTATCTTAGACCACTCTGGCCATGTGTTACCATACTTATTTTAGACCACTCTGGCCATGTGTTACTTATTTAGTCCACTCTGACCATGTGTTACTTATTTTAGACCACTCTGACCATGTGTTTCTTATCTTAGACCACTATGACCATATGTTACTTATTTTAGACCACTCTGACTATGTGTTACTTATCTTAGACCACTCTGACCATGTGTTACTTATTTTAGACCACTCTGGCCATGTGTTACTTATCTTAGACCACTCTGGCCATGTGTTACTTATTTTAGACCACTCTGACCATGTGTTACTTATTTAAGACCACTCTGACTATGTGTTACTTATTTAAGACCACTCTGACCATGTGTTACTTATTTAAGACCACTATGACCATGTGTTACTTATTTAAGACCACTCTGACTATGTGTTACTTATTTAAGACCACTCTGACTATGTGTTACTTATCTTAGACCACTATGACCATGTCTTACTTATTTTACACCACTCTGACCATGTGTTACTTATCTTAGACCACTCTGACCATGTGTTACTTATCTTAGACCACTCTGACCATGTGTTACTTATCTTAGACCACTCTGACCATGTGTTACTTATTTAAGACCACCTGTTCTATGTGGCATTGAGCTCACAGTACTTTGATTATGATGGAACAGAATTTGGAGAGCTATCTATATAATTCCAACATTCAACCTATCATACAATTCATGAATGTCAAAATAATCAGATTTACAGTGAATATCAACTTCTAACCTTGATAAGAACGATTTATTTAGTTCAATATACAAACATTGTACACTTTATATACACAATACAAGCCAGAATATAGCAACCCTGGAGTATGTACAATATCTTACTCATAGATAACAATAGGAAAGTCCACTTTAAGTTACATACAGGTGAAGACCATTTTTCATCTATGGTAATTCCAGTTAATTTATCAGTGATTTTCTGTTATCATTTACAATATTTACAGAACATAAACCTAAGATGGTCTAAGATTGAGAAAACATTCTAAAATATAAAGTTCCAGACTGACAATAAGGCAGAGGTGTAGAACTTTGTTTTGATTAGAAATCTATAATAATTAAATCTGCAAGAATTCTATTGACTTTAGTGAATGAAATGGGGGCAAATATTGTTTACTTAGCATCAAACTTAGTAAAATAGCAACAAAATTGTTGTCATTAAAAAAAATATCAATAAGGAATCAATTCGGCCAATATAATTATATTATATGATTGTTGAACTATTACCAAACTTATCAATATACAGTTGAAACTCGTTATATCGAAGTTCGTTGGACTTGCCAAAATACTTCGATATAAACGAACTTCGATATAGGAATTTCGATACCCGTGTTTACATTTTAGAGCTAAAGTCAGTGTGTCGTAATAATAACGTAATCGTGTTATTTAGCGTACGGGATTGTAACGGGTTATACGAATACGGCATTTATACCGGTACTTATACGGGTACTTCGATATATTTATTTTGCTATAGGGATACATTTCAAATATGCATAAGATAGTTTTAAATGTGCGTATAGCAGCATTAATAATAATTTGTTTCATCAACGAAAAGTTTGTGTCAGTTTCATAATCGTGAGAATGGACACTAACATGTTTAAACAGCTGCCAATAATTAAATATCGATTATAAATTGTAAGTGTTTGTTTGCGGAAAAGGTGCGAACATTTCTTTTGTAAGTTGGCGACATAATTGGTTCGACATAGATGGTCACTTTATAGTTGAAAATATTTGGTTCGGACCGAAAATCTACTTCAATATATAAAAATATCGAGAACCACGAATTCGATATACGTGCGTTTTTTTAATATGTAATAAGAAGGATAAAAATCGGGACTTTATCTTTACTTCGATATAAGCGGGATTTCGATAAAAGCGATTTCGATATAATGAGTTTCGACTGTATTCATTGCTGAAGAAACATAATTGGTGTAAATCATTAATGATCTGTATATTAATATTGTATTCTAATAGTCTATGGTCAAGTGTGACCTTTCTATCAGTCTCTCTATATAATTCGAGGGTTCAACGCAACAGTGTCGTAACTCATACTGGAATAAGAACAAGTTACGACAGTGTTGCGCTGAACCCTCGATATATTAATACTCACCTTAAATGAACTATGTACAAGTGTTTCATCTAAATCTATCACAACACATTTCTTGTTCGAATCTTGAGGTCGAACAGCTGGTAATAAATACTTTTCATTGGAAATCTGTAAAAAACGACAATTTTTTTTTTTAAGATTGATGTAATACTCACAGGCATAATGAATGAATACAAGGTACATTTTGTATTGTGACAGGTACCCGGAAGCCACGAGCCAGAAAAATAGTAATAAAACGATTCTTTGCATGCAGGAACAATCTTAAAGTTTTCTTAACAAAAGCTAGAGTAAGAGACATTATTAAATTGAGTACACCTAAAAATCACCTTAACATTCATTTATTAATTTTAATATACCAGTTAAATTCCCATCAAAAAGTTATGCATACTTCATGAATTATTCATTAACCTTGAATATAGTTCAAGAAAAAATCTTGTTTTCATGAATTCTATTCGAAGGAGTTAATAACCTCTGAATATAGGTCTTTCTCTTGGGTGGTACTTTTCCTAAGGTATGGCAAATGCTTTAAGTTTTATAAATGATAAATAATTTCAGAAATATTTCAATAATAATCAATTTTGGGTAAGGCAACATTGCAAAGTTCATGAACTAGTAAACTAATTGAATAACATTTTTTCTGTGAAACACCATTGTGTGAACCCTGAGCTAACTGTTCTAACAAGCTGGTAAATAGATAATTCACAACATAAAACAAGTTTTTCACAACTCCAATATGTACGTCATAAATATTTACAATGCTACTTCAAACACACTGATAGTGACAGACTTGATAATTATATACAGTGGATAACACATCTGCTTCATGAAATAATAATCAAATAATGTGTAACTTTAGGAACCGCAGGTGATATCAAATGTACAGGGCAACCTCTCTAAAGCAACACCCATTGAGAGTAGCAGAATTGTGTTGTTGTAGAGAGGATGTTGCTCTAGAAAGATTAATTATAACCCCGCAACAAAGTTTGAGAGGGGGTATATTGGAGTCACTCTGTTGGTCGGTTGGTCAGTCGGTTCGCATGAAGTTTGAGGAGCGAACTATTTCCACATTTTTTTCTAAGCTATAGCAATGAAACTTGGTATACGTTATCACCATCAAGTGTAGATGTGCAAGACACAATTTTCATGCCCAGCGATGCACTCATTGTAGAGTTATGTCCCCCTGAACTTAGCCGTATAGTGTACTATTGCAGTATTAATGTCAAAGCGGCGGCTGGGGTATTATTCACCTCTGTGACAGCTCTAGTTAATAGTTAAATCGCATACCGGAAAAAATCATGCTGTTGTTGAAGGGAGGTTGTTGCTCCAGGGGGCTGCTCTAGGGAGGTTGTACTGTACTTGTATCAACATAAAAACACATGACTTTGTATTGTTAACATTACTGTTGGTTTAATAAACTTCAAACATTGTATTATTGTAACAACTTGCGGAAGTTAACGAGGTAAATAGAATTAGTCTGCAGCAGAACACTTACTGTTCATTAAATTGTTACCTTATCATTCATCAGGTGCTGAAGTTTCTAAGAAATTTGCACGAGTATTTACTGCTGTATTGATGTAACTTCGTAAGAGTCATATGTTTGAATAACAAACTACTGGTATTAATTTATTTTGATTTATCTGTATTTCGAGGGCTCAGCGCAACACTGTCGTAACTTGTTCTTATTTCAATATGAGTTACGACACTGTTGCGTTGGACCCTCGATTTTAACGGCCCATTTGATAGCTATCGGCCCAGATAGAGGGGAGACAATTTTTTCAGACAGTTTTTCCTAGTTCTTAATCGCGCCTGATGTAAAACACCGATCTTCACCTCGCCGGTCTCCCTATTTAATACTAGGAACAGAATGAAAGTGTATGGAAAAATGATATAAAGATTTTGAGAGTTTGTCCATTAATGACATGTTTTTGGTGATTTTTTTGTCATTTCTCAGAGTACTTGAGATCTGATCGGAGTTCATTAATTTCAATTTGGTTTTATTCTTCCCAGACTTGGGGCAATGTGTCATGTTATTTGTAAGGTAGGAGATAATTTTTAAAACTAAAATTAATTCACTTTAAAATAAACTAGAAATGTGTCCAGAAAGGGGCTGTAACTCCTGTAAAAATGTTTGGATTTTAACGTAAATTGAACTGTATTTTATTAGTATACACCTTCATGTACAATATGAAACCAATCCATGCAATATTTCTTGAGTAAACTTTGTGTACCCTTATGAGAAGGTCCGGTCATAGATAGTATTTATTACTGCCTAAGGTCCCTGTATTACAACAGCACATACCAACTACCATCATCATACATTTGTAAAATTGAGTTTCATTTTTTTGAAGGTGCCTACCATTGAAGGGTTACATTAGGTTAAATTTTTCAGTGATAATTTTACCATTTATCAGAACAAAAAATGAAATATATGAATCACTCTAAAAAAAATATAACATGTAGCCAATTTATGTGAAATTCTGTTATTCTCATTTTGGTCCACTGAAAGTTCATTCGGTCCAGCAAATTTTGCATTTTCACTGGACCGAATGTCCAGTGCTTAAAAAAAATTTTTCGTGAAGACTGCTAGGAGAGGTTTATTTTTATCAGTCGATCAGTTTAAACTGCATCATTCTTTAACTGACAGTCTATAGTCTGTAACAAACACACTTTATATTATATTTACCTACATACTTCAGTTCATTTCTTGATCAATTTTCTAATACAGTTGATTTACTGTCGTAAAACTTACACCAACTTGTAATACCTTCACAATAATCAACTTTTTATGATGTCATAAAGTAGCAACATGTGTTTGATCCAATGAGAAAGTGAAAACTAGACATCAATTGGCAATATGTGATTGCGATCTACCTGCATATTGATGACAGAGTTTTCTTTATTTTACAGTTGTAACCTGTTAAGGGTGCCTTAAATTCCTCTGAAAATTTCTTTGAAATCAGGCAATTTTCCCCAAATTTGGTATAAGTTTTCTGTGCACATTTTTTTCGAACTGTCGAGTTTTTAATTGCAGTAATTCAATTTATAATGGCTCAAAATGACATTTTTCAATAAAATAATCGACATACGAAATTTTTAATTGCCAATTAAGGATTAGTTAAGCAATCATAGCGATCAAGAACCAGTCTGGAATGATTCATGACCATGAAATACTTACAAACGAGTTATCCCGAGGGTTGCCATTCACTTCAGGTTGGGCTTGATAGGCACTTGAAGAGTTATTGTTCTTGTTGCCAAAGCAACAAAGAAATGAGCTTAAAATCCCCCGATTTCTCTTTTTTATGTTCAACGTCGACGACCCTGAAAATATACAAATATGCAAAAATTACTACAAATGAAATATAAAATAATCACAAGTAAAATTTCAAGCAAAGTGGGAGCTTCAAATCAAACAGCCCCTTAGAATTAAGGGTCATGATGCACACACGAAAAGTACAGAAAATTATAAATGGCCACCCCTATGAAAAGGAATTCATGATTTTTTCTAGAACTGTTCTTGCATACTTCATGAATAGTTCATGAAATATGAGTAACTATTTGACAGGAGCAATTTGCAAGATGACTAACAGTAAAGTAAACAAATTCCACCAAGGTCTGAGTTCCTAGCATGGAATACCAGACATATATAAACCTGTAATACAATTCTGAAAAAATAATTACAGCAAATAACTGAACAGTGATAAACTCAGATAACAAGGTCTTGTCTATCAAATTTCATTAATATTTATCTTTGCTTTTTATCATTGGCTACTTAATACAATGGTTAGAGAATGTGAGAGAGAAAACATGAATAAGTGAAATGAACCCACATCACACAGACATTACAAGCCAAAAACATCAGTCAACTGTTTACACACTTTGCAAATACAGAGATTTCAAGGTGCTCAGCATAAAGTAAACAGTACAAGATGTGAAAGCTTTAACAAAATGTTCACTGCCAAAAAACATAACAGAAACAATGAAACTGATAGTTAACACAGTGTGAGTCAATTAGCTATGATAAAGATGAGTTTATATATAAGGATAAGATACAGAGTTGAAATCCTTAATAAAACATAGCAATGTCAGCTGTTTCCTTGCGGTCTTCTTCTTCCATTGGGCTTGATGCAAGGTCATTTAATAGCAAGTCCAACTAATTGTACACTACAGATCTGATGACATCGAGACATTTTTTTGCGCTGGCTGATATCTATCTCACGGTAATATATAAGGGCAATATATGAAATAGCAAAATCATGAACGGATTGCTCGTACATCTCATAAATGTAAACTAATTTAATAGCACACTCACATCCTTGGTCAAAACTTTTTACACATGGTGGGGAGGGATCCCTACTTAAGGTCATAAACAAGCTAAGATGTTTCTGATAGGTTCACATTGTGGGTAGCAATCCCTGTCTAATGAAGAACATCATGACTTGGACAATTTTTATTATTAATACTGCCTGATACATGTAGCTAGATCAACACAAAATTATCATTTTTAGAAAGCACCTTTTACTAAGCCCCTAGTCATATTGCTTACTTTATATGCATGCTGACTATAATCTAGATTGATTGATAACAAGAAGCTAATACTTGTCTTTTCCATGAGATAAGAATGTATTAAAATAACATAAATGTTACATCTACAGAGCTTAGATTACTAAATGTCTGGACATTGCCAACATTACTTCCAAATTATGGACAAAACCACATAATTTTGCAACCAAAACTTTGATTTTTTAAGCCATTCAAAATTAATAACACCAAAGATTTCTTCCGAAAGTTCATTTATTTTTATGGTGAGTGTCAATCAGTACATGTTTTGGAAAAATAACAGGAGAGAGTCTTTCAGTGATCAGTCATCATGTCAAATGATTGCCATATCTAATGGTGACTATCCAAGGCCATAATGACAGTCAACGCTAATTTCATAAGGTCCAACCAATCTGAATGCTAAATCAAACCATTCAAGGTCATTCAGAACTAAGAAAATAATAAGACCGAATGTTAAAACTTAAAAACTAAAATCTAAATGACATGAATGATTGAAATCCATCCTATCTATATAACTCTATACTGTGGTAGATTTTATGTTGATAGGAGATAAGTGAAATCTGTTCACAGACAAATAAAAATCATTAACTTGATACAAAACAAAGAAGTTTTACATTAAGATAAAGATCATTGGTAGAAAGCCAGAAGAATAATACAATGTTTACTGTCAAACAAAAACATAAACTTCCATTGAACTATGATACCCAGGTACATTTGTATTGTCTGTACGATAGACTGACATATTCTCCATTGCTTAACATGGGTTTTCTTTATCATACAGTCGTAGCCTATAAAGCCTGGCGTCTTACCCTTTGAAAATTTCTTTGAAATCATGCAATTTTCCCAAAATTTCCAATTAATTCCTAAAAATTGTATTCCCCGAATTGGTTTTAGGTATTTTTTCCCAAAAAGAGTCTTAACTTCAACCCGCTATTTTAAGGCTAGGGTATCTTTCCCAAAACTGAAAAACCCTGCTTTGACACTATAATTCAAGACAATCCAAGACAGACATTGTACCTGCAGACAAAATACTTCAGTTTTAAGCAGAATGTAACTCTTAGTAACTTATAAATAATTCAAAATTCTTCTTCCAATTTTCTTCTCAAGTTAATATGATCCTAAAATTGATTATTCAATTACTTGGCTAACCTTGGAATAGTCCTACTTTACTGTTTGTTTACATTTTTCAGAATACTACAGTAGGTGGTTCCACAAATAGGTGCCATGAACTGCCACTGACATTTATGGACTAGATAATCTAACTTTAAAATACAGTCATACATTTAATCAGTGTGTAGCACCCCTGATGAAGTCCAATGTTAGTCGAAACTAGTTGGAAATAATAAATTGAGAAAAACGCCCATTGTCTTTGTTGTGTGTTCCACTACACAGTCATGAGTACACGGTACACTTCTTTATTGTTGTTATTAGTGTGCATGTAGCATAGATTAACACTTAGTGTGTAGCATAGATTAACACTAAGTCATTTAAAAGACTGACCCCCTGTCATAGTGTATTGTTTAGCTGTATTTTTCATACTGCGTAAATTGTACCGTCAAATCTGTATTAGTGGCCACCTCCAAAGTCCAAATAAAGAACCCACCTTTGTGATCGAGTGGTTAAGGTTGCTGACTCCAAATAGAGGGTTGTGGGTTCGAGCCCCACTACCGACCATGCCTCTCTATGTGAGAAAGTAGGCAGTTTACGGAGGATGGGAGCCTAGTACCGGATCTTCCCTGGGGAATGATGGTTAGGTGAACTGTCCACCTCATATGACTCTTGTCTGTTGAAAATGGGTGTATTAAACTCAATATAAACAAACAAATCCAAATAAAGGTCCACCTTTGAAAAAAGACCTTTTTTTTATAAAAACCTTCATTTACAGGTCTGACTGTTACTTTTTTTAAATATATCATATTGCGACATTTAAGCAGGGCTCTCCTTTGACCCTTTAAATGGCATTTTGACTCATGAAATTAGCAAATAAGGTTTTTGACTCTAGAAAATTAGAACATAAGGTACATTAGCAGGAAACTTAGATGACTCTAAATTTCTATCAGCTAAGGGTAATTTTTACCCCCAACTTTTGAAGTCTTGGGTACACCCTGATTTAAGGTTTCATTCATTAGTTGTCACAGGGATATTCTGTTGGTACCTATATAAAGGGTATTATACTAGTGGGAAACACATTAATACATAAGGTTCTTGTTTAATAGTATAGAACATGTAGGCTAGATGTGTTGAGCTGATAATAGCAATAGTTCACTGATAAAGTCACACAGAAATTTGGTGCAATAGTTGGCAATTACTGGAATTTAGAGATTTGACTAGAACATTTTTAACACTTGATTTAATCTAAGAAAACCAATTTATTCTCCCATGTTTTATGTTCCAGGATTGTGTGAACAATCAATGAGCGACATGTTAAATGAAAACATAAATTTTACTAATGGATGAAACAAGAGTTAGATGCGTACACAAAACCATTTAATTGTTCTTTAGGAAATGAAAGCTATCAGATCAGGGACATTTCTCTTTGTCTTACACTGTCTGTATGGTAAGTGGAATGTGGAACATTACGTAATAACTTTGTTCAGAAAGTTTACTGCAGACTTTTATTATTGTGAGACTAAACAAGCAAGCTGCTGGTGGTGTATGATAAAAGACAAAGTTGGTGTATGATAAAAGAGAAAGTTCACTATTTAATCTTGATGCAGAAAATCAGTACCAAAGACTAATAAACAAATTTTCTATGAAGAAATTATAATTTGTGGAGGGGTCGAGGGGCATGTACTTTCTTTAATTTCCAGCATAACAACACTGTATATCAAGCACTGCAAATTGAGTCACATCATGGGGTAATATATTAAGGTCTGAAGGTTAGATTCTGATTTATTTACCCTAGGGAACTTAAAGCTCAAGCTCATCTTAAACTGTAATAACGTTCTTTTAGACCTAGTTAGATTATTTTCCTTAATTTAGATGAATAATAGGGAAATTCCAAGGTATACATCGAGTTTTTCCACTTTTATTATCCAACTTTAATGGACATTTCTGTAATTCAAAAACTTTGTTAATTAATATAGGTTCAAAAATTCAAGAGAACATCATTCATTATACACTGACCCGGTCAATGCAAGAGAGGTAGAGAAACTGACCACTTCCTAGCATAAGATCTGTGTGTCCTGAATCTAGATTTCACTTAGCATTTTCTCTGATACCATCATGTATTATTCATACAAAATTTACATCCAAGATGCCTGAATATTGCAGCCATGAACAAAAAAAGAAGTTTCATGATAATGATCTCCTTCATATCAAGATGAGAAGGTGTGAAATAAAGCTTTGAAGCAATTACAAAAACATACAAACAGACAAAAATAGAAAATACATGGCATTTATAAAGCACACCACAGGGACACAAATCAAAACTCCATTTTGTAGAAAATGAGAGAATAAACATCCTTGACAGTCCAGGGCCCTAGCTGCACTTCCGGGGAAGGGGCCCGGGGCCCTCAGGTAGGGGAATTTCGCGTCATTTTGAGGAAAAAGGGGAATCTCAGGGGATTTTTTCAACTGCCTTATAAACTTGCAATAAACATTTTAAGCTTAAAATAGCTGTATTTAGATATATTACATACATTAATATACAATTAATCAAAGGTTAATAACTTAATATCAGCCATTTAAGCAATTTTTTTTTTTTAGGGGATTTTTTTTCAAAAATAGGGGAAAAAAGTATATTATTTTAGGAGGGGAATGGGACGAAATTCGGCCCCAAAAAACGTCAAATGAGGGCCCTGCAGTCTATGAGAATTCATGTAAGAAATAGACTCAAAAGTTGACATACAATTGGAAAAGTATGCATACATTAAGATTTCCACCAACATGATTTTGGTAAAAATTCACAGAATTTATTGTAGTTGTACACCAATTTTATTCATAATTCAGGTTTTATTTTGCTAGATGAAAAAAATATCAGTCAATTAAGAGCATGTTGATAAAGAATTAAACAAGAGGGTCATGACGGACCTTAAAAATTTACTCACTCACATAAGCAAAGTCTGCCAGTGAGACCTTTCGTATCATTGCAACTTCATTTATATGTATTATGTATCAATGTAGAACTAGGAGAGCCTGACACTGACCTAGAAATCATCAAGAGAGATCTTCTGAGCAACTTTCATCAAAATTTGATTAAAAAATGTAGTTTGTATATTGTTTATAAGGTTCTCCTAAGATTTGACCTGGTAACCTAATTAAATTGACCCAAGTTGACTCATGTGCAAGCCTGTCCAAGATACCATTAAGAGAAAGATTCTGATAAAGTTTGGTGAAGATCCAATCAAAACTGTGACCTCTGGAGTGTTAACATCCCCAAACCCTGTGTTGAGGACGGACGGGGGGGACATTAACTGATCATAATAGCTCACCTTTGAGCAAATCTGGTGTTTGTTTTCATGACTTGAACAAAAATACACAGATCTCAAACAATCACACGTCCCTGTGGGTTCTTAGAAAACATATTTACTACCTAGGAATAATCTCGGTGAGATCTTTTCACAAGAAATACATCAGCACACTGATCATTCACCAATGGTATAGGGATGATTCGATACATGAATGAACTACACATCACACAAATACCTGTGAAAATTACAGACAATTGTTACTATGTATAAATATCTGTGTTTTAGAAATTCCTAAGTAGGGTGGCAATCCTACCACTTACCAGGTATTTTGAAAGGTTACAACACAAATATCATGGAGTTAAACAAATGTGACTGACCCTGGTGACCCATAGATCTGATTCTGAGTGGTCTTGGAAAAAATAGTTCAGCCAGAGGCATGGCTGCATGGTCAGACATAGACTGCTTTATTCCATCAAATAATGGCCGATTGATATATTATATAGTTTATTTGAAATCAGTAGGCACTGAGGCCCATGTGAACATACAATTACATACATGAAATTACAAATGACGTGACAAAGACACTGGTTAACATGTAAAAAAAAAATGCTTTACGCAGAATATGGCTTGAACTAACAAATGGGATATAAAGTTGTTTTTTTGAAAATCATCAGTAATGCAAATGGATGAGAGTAAGCTAAGTATTTAAAAAGTACATCAGTAATATGCTTTTAAAACTGAATATGTCCAATTCACAATATTCATTTAACAAAATACATTGCAGATAAAAACATTCATACGATTTCTGAATTCAAGAATTAGATTATAACTTCTTCTTATAATGTTTAATGTAAGGACTGTATATATTTCACAGAAACAGAGAAAGGGTTTACCATGACAGAAAACTGAATTATACTATTTTTGTTCCAGGCAGTGAACTAAAATAAAAATATTTTTCAAGAATAAGAAGTTAAATTATGAGGACACACAACAAGATCTTTAAATTCATGTAAGTAAGGATTTAGTCTTCATCAATGTAATTAATTATTAAAAACCTACGTAACCAATTAGTATCTATTTCCTATTTATCTTCAGTTACTCACGGATCTTCAACCACATACAACTACAAGGCCATCACAAATAAATATGTGTTTACCATGGAAACCAGACTTTTCAAACCTAAGTTATTTGACTAGATTGTTTGACCCCAACACTTTTCAACCCCATCCGTTCTTATAGAATTCATGAAATTATGACTTTTTCATGAACTGTTCATGCATACTTTATGAATAGTTAATGAATAGTTCATGAACTATTAATAACCATTTGACAGAGGCAATCTTGAGACTTTTCTACCCATTTCTACAAAACATTGCAACAAATTAAGTAATGTAGTCGAAGAATGTTACCTAGACCCAAACAAATTTAGTAACTAATTTACTTGTAGCGGATTTTAGAAATTTCCTTAGATCAGACCCATTGGTCTGTTAACACTTAAATAGTTTGAGTTGTAGGACTAAATTATTTTTCCCACAACATACAAATAAAATGTACGACCTTAAAAGGATACACAACTGAATGGAAAATGTTATTACGTCAATTACAAGTTATGATGAAAGCATGATATAAAGATATATTTGTACAAAGGTTATATTAATTGTAATAATTATGTAATTAAGTAAGATACAACAGTGAGATCATCATGTGACTGACTGATTTAATGAAAATGTTGCAATGTTTTCCTTGACTTAAACATAAAGTATTGGATTTTATGACAATTGAAAATGTTAATGATATTACATAAGTATATATATATATAAATAGCCTCAAACCATGACTGTCATATTTCTAAACATAGCTAAAAAGTAAGTACGTACATAACCTAACTTACATAAACCGTAATAACTATGTGTATAGTGTACATACATCACATACATATAATATAAATACATTGTTATTCTCTCATAATAAATTAATACACACACTCACGTACAGATCAACTGACTTCCACCTGAGTTTTGGTAACTAATAAATTGACTAAACTCCAATTACCATTTTTTTAAGTCAATGGCTTTCATTATACTCGTCATAAACACTTAGTACAAATCTATAAATAACAACACTGGCATGTAAAGTAAAGACAAAACAAAAATAAGGCTACTAATGGATCATTAATGATTAAAAAATAAAGGGCAAAATGTACTTATTTTTTTGTTTTATTTGTGACCTAAAAAAAGTGAATATATGTTTGTTTATATATGACTGTATGGACGCCATTTAATTTATGATTTATTGACCTACTTCATACCTTTGTCAACCATAGCTACATTATCTTACTTTTAGTAGTACTAGACATACTAGACAACTCTGGAATGTTTTCAGTCCTATAAAATAAACACAGAATATTTTCATACTTTCACCACAATGACTCGGGCAAGTTTAGTGTCTTCAAAATGACGGCAGTAATTTTTACAGTTCTTTTATTGGTAATTTTTCATGTGAACTTTTCAAAGATGCATGCTTCATTTAAACTAAATACACAATAATACTGTGACTTACTGTAAAGGAATTTTAGCTACACTCTTTAAACATGTAGAATATTTTAACCAGTCTAAGATTTAAACTGTCTAACCATCTTCATTTTGATGGTGTGATGCCTATGGGCTATTTATAATTTAATCATTAATCATTTTAATGGTGTGTTGAAAAGTGGAGTTTATCTTGTTTTGAAATTCAATATGACTTTCCAGTCTGAACATTTTGTTCTTATGATACATGTAGGTATATCAGATGTGTCATGGGGGTCTTAGGGTCTACCATCTGTCAATGACGAACAAGGGTCTTAGCCCCACCCTTGAACCCACTTTGGTCCCTGCCTTCGATCCAGACTCAATTTTGAAACAGAAACAGTGACCATTTCTTTTCTTTTGGCAAATACACAACAGACAACCCTAGATACTGGATGTAGATATTAGCATCATGTGTCTAATTAAGTGAATGAATTTGTAATCACATGCTTAAGAATGTGAATTAATGAAGTTATCAAAATACAAGAGTGTAGATAAACACCACATGATATCTACTATACTGTACATCAGTACACAATGTATTATGACCTGAAACCAGATAACTCACATATAAGAATTAGATCAGGATCTATTTCAAGCCATTAAATCAACCATGAACTCAAATTTTGACACTTAAAAAGTGAACTATTGTTCGGCTTTCCACAGTCGTCATGCGTTCTGTGTGCATGAATTTTGATGCAGGCCAAAGTACTTAGTATGTTTTTCTTCATCTGCCATGCAATTGTTGAACTAGTTCCTATTTCATGTTGCAGTGTAAGTCTATGTAAGTTCAGTTTCCTAGAGTACTTTCAGTACTTTGATGGTACCAAGACAGTTTGACATTTGTCAACACTCTCCTTAATTATAGTATCTGACTATCTGTCACTACAATGGTGTTAGAACTTAGATCCATTGTTGCAATTAAGCCACAAGCTATAAAACATCATATGTAACATGTATATTATTTAACCCTGAACCTGCTGAATTTCTTGAATGGACTTGTCCAACTTGCATTTTGAGACAGTCCATTAGCAATTTAAGGGATTTCACAATGAAAATTTAGAAATTTATATATAAGCAGTAAAAGGCCTAGTCAGACCAGCCACGCAGAATGCATGCTGGCCTGGCCAAATTAGCTCCACAGTTTCCATCCCAACACATTGTAAGGGTTTAAATTTCTCTTTATTATTACTATTCCACTGACAAAATCAGTATATAACTTGCATTCATGCCAAAACCTGACTTTGGATTTTTTTTAAATAAAAAGATTCAAGCAATCAGAAAATATTTAGTATAAAAATAATATTTACATTAAGTATTGACAGGAAGCCAAAATGAACCAATAGCCAGAAAAGGCATTATGTACCATAATCATGTTTTATGATAAGTAGAAATTCATATAGATCTGTTTAACTTTTAGTTTAACAATTTGTACCAATAAAAGTAGTAACAGAGTGGCTGAAAAGAAATTTTAATGTGTACATACATTGTACATGTGTATATTTATGTTGAATCTATCATAAAGACTATCATTCTGTGACCTGCTCAGAAAGATATCTGCATTTCTCAGGGCGCTCACTTAAGACGCCAAAAGTTGAGGGTAAGAAATGTGCCTTATATAGGGCTTAGTAAACTTGACTCTTTGGTACAAATTCTCAAGAGTCAGCTAAGCTTTATTTTGCTAATTGCAAGAGTCAAAATGCCATTTTAAGGGTAAAATGGAAGTGTAACAAGTGTCTTGTCTTGCTCAATTTATCAACAAGACCATCACAATACTACATTTGTAAGGGATCAAACATAACAGTGAGGTTCTACTATGTATACTATATATATATATACTTGTATATTGAGACACCACCACAGACCGAATAAGAGTAATAATCAAAACATAGACTTTAGGGGTAATGAACATTAGAGCGATGCTATTATTTTGTCAGAGAAACTAAGGGAAAAGTTATAGTCATCCTCCTAATAAACAAAGTGTAAACTATACCAGAGGCTCAATAAAATCTATCAGGAATGATTGGTAATTGTACAGTCTAGATAATGAACGGTTTATTAAGTATCCAGACATAGTTATGTCCTCAGTATAGAAGTTGCTCTTGTAACACAAAGACACTCCAAAACTATGGCAGTAACTTTAATAATTTAATTGAACATTAAAACAAAGAGCTTACGAAGGCTAGACGGGCCTCCCTGGTTGAGTGGTTAAGGTCGCTGACTTCAAATCACTGAACTTCTTACTGATACTCAGTGATAGAGGGTTGTGGGTTCGAGCCCTGCTACTGACTGTTTCTCTTTATGTGAGAAAGTAGGCAGTTGCTTACAGAAGATGGGAGTGGTCAGGTGAACTGTCCGCCTCATATGACTCTTGACTGTTGAAAAGGGCCGTAAAACCCGATATAAACAAACAAATACAAAGACTAACGATCCTTAAAAGTCAATGTACATGAAAACCTATTAATGTTCTAAGTGGCTGAGAACAGCCCCTTCGAACTGAATTCATGAAAACACAATTTTTTCTTAAACTATTCTTGCATAGTTCATGAATAGTTTATGAAGGACAAAGAACTAGAATATAGCAGATTTGACAGGGGAGGTGAAATTAATTTCCAAATATTCCCTTAATTGAGTAAATTGAGAATTTGTTTCAATAGTGAAAATATGTAAATTATAACCAAAAAGTTGGTAATAAATTAATTCTAACAGTCCATGATAATAACAGAAGGGAACTCTAGTTGACTAACTAATCTTTAATACAGTACAAGTTTAATTTAGCCTGTATTTTCTTCAGTCATGCAGAACATTCATTTTCTAAAAATTGAAATTTATTCATGTTTAAACCAGTTAAGATATAATAACTTAAAAGGGGAAAAAATGCCATTACTTCCTGTATATTTGTAAGTTTATATACTATTTATACTATAAATAACAGACAGAGACTGAGTACTGACTGAGTGTTTACCATCAATATGACATACATTTAAAGTACTATTGAATGTTTAAGCATACCCAGCTAAGTCGGCTATTGTACCATTTCAAGCAGGGTCAGATATTGTTATTGTATTGTATCTTAGCTAATGAATATAAACAAAAAATGTCTATAAATCTTAGAGACCTTTGGGAAGACACAGCAGGCTAACCTGACTTTTTGTTTATACAATGGCTCAACTAAGACAAATAATTAATCAGGGATACAGTGTCAGTCCCGTAGTTTTTCATGTATTTTGTATACAATGATCTTAATACCCAAACAAAATACCATCATTGTTCAACTCCTATACAAAGTTTATGTAAATATAAATATTGTTGTACCATACAAGGTGTATATGTAGAAGAAATTCTACCACTTTTAAGAATGACAGAGACTCAAAAAGTCTAAGGTTGGCAGAAAAAACAGACTCACTCACAACACTGTATGTTTAGCTGAGACGGATACATGGAACGTATATTTTACGCCTACCCGGTAATATAAAAGATGTAAATCATATCAAAATACAATTTAAATCAATTACTCACAATGTGATACAATACATAATATCTTTGATACCATTTTGATTGAGCATTATGGTTTTATTTCTAATAACATTATCAATATCATCACTTCCAATCATATTAAAGTTAACAGTTGCCAATTTGCCAAAGGCATCTACAATTTTATTCACTTGGGTAAATAAAGAAATTCCTGAAATCTGAAAACTTGAAATGATTTTCAGAGACAATGATGGAATCAAAACCTTTGATTTTATTAAAATAGCTAGTACAATCATTTTTGTACTTGACTGAACAAATTGGACACTAGTGGACATCTTCTATTCTTATAAAATAGTTCAACTTATTAATTAAAAACAACACAGCTTTTTTCTCTCTCCATTGGCGGTTTTATGACCAGGTCCTAAAAAATACAGTAATTAATTTGTTTCTCAAAATGACATTTGGTATTGTACATATAAATGCAGTCTACACACCTCTGACCTAACCTAAAACAGAAATTTGAGAATACTCCTGTAGGTTTTCCAATTAAGAGTTTGTAATGCTCTGGTCTAACAAATCATGCAGCTAAAACATGGCAAATGGTTCACTGTTTAACGTTAGTTTACATGTATGATATCAAAAATTACCTTATTGACGGCCCTGGTAAAATATGTAAAGCCCTAGATTTTCTGAGTAAATAATTAAAGTTTGTCAAAACATTGAACAGTAGAAAATAAGGATAATTAGAATGTTGTTTTCTAAAGAATTTCAGAAAAGACCACAATTCTTAGCATTAACATCAGGAAATAATTTGAACAAGATGTGTTTCAAAAACACAATACCCCCTCCGGGTGTCACCTTTAACATGAAAATGCGCAAAATTCAATGTGTGAAATTAAGGTTTAAAATGTGGTTGCTCGATACAGAAATTTTAGCTGCTCTTGCTTCGATTTATTAATGAAAATTTGGTTGTCCGAACCAAAATTTTGGTTGTCCGGATGAAAAATTGGTCGTCCCGGACAACAGGACAACATCTAATTTCGCAGACAAATAAACAAAGGGTCATAACTCTGACAAAAATGATTGAATCACAAAACCTGGAATATATGTACAGGGGTTCTTGGTAACAACAAATCTGTGAAAGTTTCGTAAAAATCCCATGAAAAATGTAGGAGTAGTATCTTAAAAGAAATGTACAATTTTTTTTAAACACCATGGCCTTGACCTACTGACCTGAAAATGCCCAGGTCCTATAGAGGTTGTCAAGAGGAACCTACATAATTATGAAGTTTGATGAGTGCGAGCGTTTTGATTTAATAGGCAAGGTTAAAGTTTGGTACAAAGAGACAGACAGACAAACAGAGAGACCAAAAACAATATGCCCCCGATCTATCGATACAGGGGCATAAAAATATCTTCATCAGCATAGTATATATATATATATATATATATATATATATATGCCACTTTATTATGTGTATATTAATTTATGTACTCACGAAAGTACTAGACTTACCTCGACGTATCCGTCTTATCATTACACTAAACTGATGAACCAGTTCTTTCCATAGACTGGTTTTAGGGTCCAGGTCAACATACCCTTTAGACATGGTGAAATCTCTTTTTTTCTCTCAAAATACCCCTTTTTTATCTTATTTTCAATTGAAAATGTCTTCGGAAACAAACAAATTCATTTCATTTTCACTTTCTAGATAAATATGAAATCAATAATTCAATTGAAGCTATGTATATTGATTTACATTCATTGTTAAATTGATAAAACAAATCACATGTGCCATTAAACCAAGAAATGGTCATAAAATGCAGGTGAATAAATATTTAACGTTTCAAACAAAGCTTGTTAATTTCAGTACATTATTTGTAATGATCTCAGTTTTCTGTAAAGATATCTGATAGCAAATCCTCAGTCTCAATAATGAAAAAATCTGTTAAAACAACATCTAAGTCCAAAATAATGTTCAGTCAGTATGCAGTAACTTTGCTGAATTCATTGTCGAACAATCTAATTAAATAGTTTGATCATTGAAATATACTCGTACAATAGAAGTGATCAACCAATCATAAATATAGTTAAGATAACTTTAGTGAATTAGAACTTAAGATAATTATTATTATCACAATCAGCTGATTATCTCATCTCATAAAAAGAGCCTCAGCCCTCTAACTGTATGAATAACGTGACAATTTTTGAACAAACAGGATTGGCTTGGTCATTTTAATTATATAATTATTAATAGTATATATATACAACACAAAATGTGATACAATATCTAATTATGTACCGTTACATCATTACATCTTGTATGAGATAATCACATTCTTTGTAACAAAATAATCAAAATAATAATAACAAAATAATAAAATTTGCAGGTAAAAAAACACTGTGCTTCATCAGAAATATAGAAAATAATAGATGCCAATATCGCAGCAGGTTTTACTTGTGCTCAATGAGACAACCTGTCAGAGGCTTACTACTTTCTTCCAGGTTACGTTAATAGCAGTTTTCGAATTTAGCACCGGACCTTGGATCGAATCCATCAAAATAGCCATCGGTCCAGTAAATTTGAAAAGGTCAGTTGTCCGAAGGTCCGGTAAAATTTTCAGTGATAATTTTACCGTATTTCAGATAAAAAAATGAAATCTTTTAATCACTCTTGAAAAATATGTTTTTAGCCAAATTATATGAAATTTTGTATGTTACTCTTTTTGGTCCACTAAAAGTTCATTCGGTCCATTAAAGTTTGCATTTCAACTGGACCGAATCAGTGCTTAAAAAAGTTTTTCTTGAAGACTGTAATAGTATTAATATCTTCATTGTTTTCCTTCATAAGGCAGCTCATTAACCTTATATACATTGTTACAACTTACATTGTACTTTGTATGTGTCAAAACACAGGCATTTAATACTAAGGGCTTTTTAGGGACATGAAAACTTCACTTAATAATTTGAAGGTGGGAATAGATCAAACACATGAAGTTTTATAGCTATTTATGACACTTTGAATGTCAGTTTAGAAAGAAGAATAAAGATGAAAAAGATTTTATGTAAAACTCTGAGTTAAGTTAGTACCAGCTTACAACATACTAATTTAGTAATTAACAGTAACACAATTTACACATTAGTCATTATACACATATGAATACAGGGCGCTCCCCAGACTTCAAAAGTCAGGGGTCAAAATGACTCTTAGCTGATAGAAATTTAAAGACTCAACAAAATTTCCTACTAATGTAATAGTAAATTTGACCCTTTGGTTCCAATTCTCAAGAGTCAAAAACCTTATTTTGCAAATTACAAGAGTCAAAATACCATTTTAAGGGTCAAAGGAGAGCCCTGGAATATCATTTCAATTCTGTCCAATCTAAACAATAAGAATAACCCCCATTTCTTGTCCGAGACAATATCAATAATCATTATATAAAGAAGACTTAAACATTCAGGTTAGAGACATTTTGAACATATTCTTTAAATTAAGATGATTGATGAATATTACGCATGGAGTATTAGACATTTCGGGTCGATTCCACAGAATCATCAATGGCAATTCTAACCTTTCCATTCATTTTTTATCTGAACCGTTTTAAAAGTTAACTCAGTTAAACGATGATTTAAGTTTTGAGTTTGGAGCTTTCAATACCAGGAAGTGTTTTATGGTCAGGTTAACGCATACACATAGTGTAACTCAAAACAGTTATCATTTATGTTACTACAGCTAGTAAGTTTACACTTACACAGCTATGATCCCCTTATTATCTTAATATCAAGGAAGTTATGTAGGATAACATGATACCTCATAGAATAAGAAACTTTTTCAATACCAGAAAGCATCATTTTGCACTTAAAAATCAAGGCGTGTCATACATCATTACATGTATCATTAAACATAACATGAAATCCTTTGTTACCAACAAAAACAAAATTTAGTGAAAAAAACCCATCTTTATCTAGTATACTGTATAGATGTTAAATTCCTTCATAACTATAACAATTGTAGTATTGTTCTTAAAGATAATACGGTGATTATAAGGCTAACAATACAGTATTATTTCCTCAGCTAACATATTCTAAGTAATAGACAAAAGAATGTTTGATAAAATAAATACGGTAATGAATGAATTGATGGGTAACAAAGAAATGAATGCATTCACATCAGCATTCAGCTACTCAAGTCAAAGTATGATAATTGATACTTACACATGACATACAAACATGTACATACTATGAAGTTTGTGCAATAAAATCCCTCTTAAGGACTGTACAGTAATTTGAGAAAGGAATGTGAGTATTAAAACAATACCATAATGACAATTTATGGCGTTTATTATCATTACTTGCGCCCCAAAAAGTAATCATGGTCAGGACTGTCTGTATGCAAATGAAGCACATTTCTCAGGACCTTTTCAATGACTTAACAAGAAGCCAAGACGTCATTTCAATTATTATTTATTGTTAGGACAGGGGACTATCTGTTCCATCATGATCATTAAATTAAAATCTAAACTGTCATGATTAATGACTAAATCATAGTAAATGAGACTGTCATTTATGAATCAGGCATGAATTCACTTTCTTTAACAACTTTCAAACCCCTAGGGAGAAGTAGATAGCTATGCTGACAAGCGAATTGTAAAACTATCATTACTGTTTTTGTAGAAAGTACATATTATAGTTTATACTGTACATGTATGTCACAATGACACTTGCCTCGCAACAAAACCAAAGGTGCATTTATTAGCAGTAGGCTGAGTAGCACAGTGACAGTGTGCGGCTAATAACATGTAAAGTCCTGTTGTTTTCGTCATAATCATAAAATTCCACTATTTGAATATAAATACATTTACTTTAAGTGTGAAAAAGTACCAGCCATGAGTGTAAGCTTTCTGTCAGCTCTAGGCAAAGTATACTTTAGAAGTAACGGCACATTTGGTAAATTTTATGGGTACAACATTACATTTGGATAGCTATAATGATGGTCCTACAAGTACAATAAGCTGAAATCAACTAGTATACCATAACAATGTGGCAGATTTTTCAACTTTAGTTAAAGTAAATTCATTACAAACATGACGTCATGAGGCAGATAACATTAACAGAGTCAGATTTGGTCAAAATCCAAAAATTATTGATGTGAATAGCAACAATGATATGTCAAAGGTCCTAAAATACAGACCAAGGCAAATCTGGAGAGGTTGACAATCATAATACTGTTATATTATAAGACAAATTTACAATGGAAATAACCCTTGTTAAACAGCACATTGTCACTGATTGTGTAGTCACTTCCACAGAAGTTGTGATTGAAATATGAGCCATTGACTCTGGGCTTCCAACATTCATAGTAGATGTTTTTTTGGGAAAATGATGTGTGTATATAGGAAAGAGAGAAAACACATGTGTTATACAAATGTCACATGATCGTCAGTTGTTATTCATCAATTATAATACATAGATTTTAACCTAGTTTCACAAGACTTGAAAAAACATTATCAACATAACCATAACTATGCAATCAAATCTTGTGCAACATATACTTCGTTCAATTTCTGTTTTCATTACTTAATAAACCGACAAGTGTCAGATCATTTCTACAAATATATAAGTGTAATCATGGGGCATATGAGCGTAATTTGTTAAACTTCGAAGATGGACGGTTGCCAAATCTCGACTTGTGTTTACCTTTGCTGTGTGAACCGAACCATTTACACTAAACATTATTTGAAAGAATGAAACCGTATCAAACATTACGAAGCAAATCCAATGGGTTTAATATATAGATGACGTTAAAATGGGGTGCTTTTAGTAAACTGTGTGTTTATTTGTGTTTTTTACGATTTGAAGAAACAAAATAATGGTGGTGGACATTTTCAGAGTGACCTTCACCCTTGCAATATCTCACATGTAAATAATCGATTAATATGTAAACAAAGACATGTTTTAAATCTAAGTCGTTATTTTTTTACCTTAAAGTGATTAAAAAGTTCATTAAAGTGTAGATATAAGCACACAAAAGCAAACGGTACAAAAATATATTTGACAGGTGGCGTACTACTTTTTGTGGCGGAACAATTTAACCAACTATTTTTCGCCATTTTCATGCACCGTAAATATCTTTTTGCTTACCTTTTTCCGTCGAAGGAAATGTGTTATGCTGTTCGTCATCGCGCGAAACTTGAGTTATAATGGACGGTGCGTCCATTTATATGTCCAAAATCCTTTTAAATCCGTGGTTTTATTTTAGCCATTAGTCCGATTAAAAGAAACTAACTTTAGTACATAGCAATATGGAGCACCTCATCACTTCTGTTATGTGTATTACTACACTGTTTCTAGCCATTATGAATATTAATTAGGTCAAATGTAGTTCGCCCGACCTAGATTGGTTTCCCGCCAATATTTTTGAGCGAAAGTGAAACTTTTCACTGTTTTTGTTGTGAACGTACAGTTGTTTTTAAATAAAGAAACCAAAGACGTCGAATCATTTATTAGTTATGTAGAAATTGATTAGACAACCTGCAAGTGTTAACACACTGATCTTGAACATGGTCACTCGCAATCTTAGCATGAATGTTGAATCCTTAAAAAAAATGTTGTAAGACCAGGTAAATTGAAAGACGAAGGAACATTTTAGAGAAAAACTATGTAACAACAAAATTGATTTCATTCAAATTAAATCCAATACTCGTAATACAAATGTAACTTTACATAGATCTAACCAGTTCGATCAGTGCATGAAATTAGTGTTACTCCAGGGTCGTAGGTGCCGGAGGGGGGGGGGGGCAGAGGTGGATCCAGTATGTCAGGCGGGGGGGGGGGGGTAAATGTAATATTTAGGAAAGTAATCAGTTCGGGTGTCCTAGCTTCCACGCGAATACTTTATTTGAAGAAGTGAAATGGGCAGGGATGAGTTTTAGGTCCCTTTTCAATTTCATGTAATTGGCTGTGTTTGTGCAGGTAGTTGTATTAAATACAACTACCTGATTTGTGCAAGAAAACTCGAAAAAAGGGATAGATCAGAGCGCTTCAGAATTAAATAATTGAATACTATTTCATTGCTATCTATGGACTGGGAAATTTAGGGGGCGGGGGCACACCCTTGAATTCGAATCCGCTGGGGGGTGGGGGGGTGGGCTAACCCCTATCTGCCTTGTGAGATAAAAATCTAAAATTAGCCCTCTTCAGTACAAAACCTTGTCTGACAAAGAACTAGACAGTGATTTGGCCTTAGGTCCTCAAATTTGGTTGGGTGGTTGGTCATTGCATGTAGATGACCCATATTGATTTTAAGTTCAATAGGTCAAAAGTCAATGTGTTACTAACCAGTTGGCTGTTAGGTTTCACAAACACTTTTTGTTTTTGGTTAAAACACGCTTTATGTGGCCTTCAAAATGCAACAGATATGCATTCTAGGTAAAAACTTTTTTTTTCAAATATAATATATTTATGCAGAAATAAAGGACAACCTGACAGTAAAAGTCAACCTGTTGGCAGAACAAAATGAGGTCAATAGTGTTAGTAGAATTCAGACTTTTTTAAACATAATTATCTTAAACACAGTATAACTTATATAATAAAAAAATTATGTTGTATAGGTTTAGGTCATTGTTAAAATCTGTTATTTAAAAATTGTTTGTTTCTGTTAAAAAATATGGTAGGTATAGGTCCCTGGGGCTTCTTTTAATTGGCACTTGAAAGAGTATGGAAAGGTAAAATAAGTGTGGAAGTGAAAATACAGATCCTCACAATTGTAAAAAGTACAGGGTCGCAGGGAAAAATTAGGATCATTTGAGTATAACCAGAAACAAATAAATGTTTTACCCCTGATTGACAGATGCCGTAGATTCAACTAGTGGGTGTATGCAAGATCCTGCTAGTTATTTATAGTAAAACAATACAAACGCATTGAAACTTTTTTCCTTTCTTATTCTTATAAAAAACAGTATGTTTTCTTTTATTGTAAAACTGATGCTTCTCCATGCAGGTACCACTCTCTTCTTAACAGCCATTGAGGTTCACTGGTGTTATGTGCATTGGAACACTTGTATTTTATTCATTTGAAATGACAGAACTAAGGGCATAAAGTGTTACCCAGCCCTGTCCTTCAGTTCGTCTGTTCAAATTTTGTGTCCGAGCGATAACTCATGAAACACTTCATTGATTGGACTAAAATCCAACTTTTCACTGGAGTTATGTCCCCTTTTCACATTCGTGTCCTCTGGATTTAACTAACTAGTATGTTGTTCCACCTCAAAATGTGTGCACAGCAAAATAAAGGGAGATAATTCAACTTATAGTATTTGGTGTGAGTGTATCGTGGAACAAGTTCACTCACAGTTATAGTTAACATAGGTTGATAAAATCAAAAATAAAATGTCTCAAAAATTTAAACAGTAATATATACTTTGTGTCCAAGTTGTGTGCAGTGTCATTCCAGTGATAGATTTAAAAATTATGGTGTACTGTACCAAGGACTTATATACATACAAGTCCTTGACTGTACAATGTATTATTCTGTAAGTTAGATCTATTTTGTGTGTACTTTTAATTAAGGGGTGATTTAAAAACAATATTTATAAAAAAACAAACAGTTCCTCCCATGCATACTTTATAGCAAGAAAAAATGTTTCCAAAACCACTATCGTTTTTTTTTCAATATCACTGAAAAAAATACTATTTATAGAACAGTGCTCCGTGTTTTCCTGCAGTCATATCATGCACACTGCATTAAGTGATGTCACACGCTGTACATATGTATATATTTTAAGTTTTCATACGCAAAATGCAAAGCGAAATTAGTGTTTTTAGAAGAAAAATGGCTCGTTTCTTTGGTAATAATTATCTTGGGATTTTATCAGCAAATGTTTGTTTTTTGCATATATTTTCTATAGCAAAAAGCTCATAGGGCTTTAACGGTTGTTGAAATGGATGAACACACAGACTTTTAAAAATGCTTTATCATTCGCTTGCTTGAAAGAAGGAATTAAACAACAATGTAAAGAAATATTTTGCTTGCATACTCGCTTGTTCAAATTGGAAAAGTAAATAATAATACTAGAATTTTTTTTTTGCTCGCTGGCTAGCCCTCTTCAGAGTTCTTGCAAGTTATTTATTTGGTGTGGCCTAATGAAGATATTAAATCAGCATGAACTAAAATTCAATTGTACTTGAAGCTATACTAGGCCTAAAAAATGCCTGTTTCTGGTTCCCTGACCTGCCCTTACCCTAGACGGTTTATAAGGCCTTAGGAACAGTATGCCAACTCTCTTGCTCTTTCAACCTTCCCACACGCTTTCAAAAGCCAAAAAAGCCCAGACCTAGGCTACCTAACATATCTTGAATGAGCATATAACCAGAAACAAACATTTTTTCCTTATGCCTTATAGATATACTCAGTACCAGATTAGGATCATAAACTTGATTAAGAACAGATTTGGATTAGTGGCTGTTCAATAATTATTACAATCTTTTGGTCTAATTTTCACCCATTTAAACTTTTCATTGTTATATATCTAACTTATGATATTAGTAACAAATAATCCATAATGGACATGGCTCGATCCCATTTAGAGTCAGAGTGAGATTTGGGTTTGACACTAGGGTTGCTTGCCTCTCCTTGAAGTTTCTCGGCAATTCCCCATGGAGCCAAATAAATCCCTATGATGAAACACAAAGTTTGGTTACTTATGAAAAAGACAAACTATAAATCAATTTGATAATGTATTACAGCAACTTGTGTTGTATGTAAAGTGACTACTGAAAATCAAAACAAAATACATTTCAAACATTTACTTCTTATTTTAGTGTAATAACAAATGTGGGGACTTAAATTTGATTTCGAAATTTTGCATTTTTCAGAGTTTCGCATTTCAATCTTTGAATCAAATTTAATCTATATTGAAAATAGATGAAAATCCGACAGGCCTGACAAACAATTTCAAACTTTCGCTATTCAACTGTAAACAAGCAAAAAAAAATCAAAGTACTGTGAGCTCTTAAACTCACTGTTTTCCTGATGTTGTATTTTCAAAAGAAAGTATCTGTTGTAATCAATTACATGTTGGCCACTGTTGGTTCAGGTAATTAGGATTTTAATTGGGAAAGATTTTGTTAATTGAGTGTGAATGCATGATTTTAGGTTGGAAAGTGTGAGACTTGTCCGTTCTGTGGATGCCTACAGATCTCACTTTTATTATTGAGTTAAAATATATTTTGAACTTAGTCTTGTGAGATTTTACTGTTAGTGCAAATGAAGAAATCTATACTGGATTCTTTCTTTACTCAACTTGTAAAAAGGATATAAAAAAAATATATACTCTATGCAGTACACATTAAAGTGGATAATTAAGAAATAAAACAGAATCCATGCCTTAAATGGCACAAAAATCAATTTGAAATGATCTCTTAACACGATAAGCCTGACTACTTTATGTTTCTAACTAGCTGAAATTAGATTAAACTTGTATTACATCACAATTTATAGTCAAGCCCAAGTTAATGACCGTCTGTAAATTTAAAGACTGGTATGTGATTAATGGTTGTCAGCATAGTAATGTATTTATGTCATGTAGTAAAGCCATGTATTTATGTCATGTTGTAATGCCATGTATCTATGTCATGTAGTAATGCCTTGTATTTATGTCATGTAGTTATGCCATGTATTTATATCATGTAGTAATGCCATGTATCTATGTCATGTAGTAATGCCTTGTATTTATGTCATGTAGTTATGCCATGTATTTATGTCATGTAGTAATACCATTTATTAATGTCACATATATAATGTATTGATTAATGTCATGTATTTATGTCAGGTATCAATGTCACAAATTGAATAAAGGTCAACTGTGCATAAAGGTCATAATTGTTCTGAATAAAGGTCATAATTGTTCTGAATAAAGGTCATCATAATTGTTCTGAATAAAAGTCAACTGCATAAAGTTCATAACTGTTCACAAAAATAACTGCCATGATGATCAAATCTATGGAAAATCACACCTATGAATATGATACTGTACTATATGATGTATTCTCAAACCTGTTGTTGTTCAATGCCAAATTATTGGTTTGAGTTCTGTGTTGAGCTAAACCCAAGAGAAGATGTTCATACTTAAAACAATAAGTTGTGCTAGTGTATACTGCGATTTTATAAACCTGTCAAAGCTAAATAATTACACGGTTGCTGGATGCGAATATTTTTAGTTTCATTTCACAGTCGATAGTTTTTGTTTATTTTACCGTTATGGAATGTTCCAATCAACGTGTTTATAAGTTACGAAAGTAATCAAACCTCACTGAAGCTAAACATAAATGCAATCACTGACCGTATAATTATGCAGCTTTGACAGTTTAATAAAATCGCACTTTAGAACATGATAATTTGTAATTTTTGTTATTTCACAGTAACTCAGAAAGAAAACAGGCGAGTTGAACCATTTATTTTTATTCTACTTGAAAGACATATTCATTTTATATGAATTTTTCAGATGATTATCAATTGTAAATGTAAGAATAAGTAATATTCATTATTATTGTCCATCTCTTTTGATTCAGTGAACAAAGGGAGATAATCCATAAAAAGTATCCCATGCATCAACTGATTTTTTAAGTCAGTTTTCTCCCTTAATTTAACTGATCTCTCTTGGATCAACTAATGTTTTAGGTCAGTTTGATTAGGTTCATCAGACGCTTGTTGGGAAAAACCAGAAGCTTCTTCAAGTTCCTTCAACCATGGGAGATCATCCAGAGAGAATGAATACGGGTCTTCTTGTTTTTGACATTTTGGATCAAACTTGGCACCAACAGTCCACAATGTTTCAAGGTCATATAGTTCTCTCGTGGATGGCATGAAAATATGTAGCACTATGTTACCTGTGAAAGACAAGAATTAAATACATGTAGATAAGTTCATATCATGCAGCATAGAGGACTGTAATAATATTTTGTCCTAAAGTTCCCAGACATAAAATATGAACATTTGATTTATTCCAAAATCCTAAAAATGAGCAAACTACCTTAGAAATTTATATTATAGGTAAAATAGTATCACCCATATTAAAAGTTGTGAGTCATTTGTAAGTTAATATGGTGCTATCATAATTAAGATACATGTAAGAAACCATTCCTGAGGCCTGCTTCATAGACATATAATCTATAATGGAAGTTTTAAACATACAGGTCTTGCTAATGGTAACCATTTCAGATAATTACCAGCTGACAAAATATCCTCATAAGTCAAAAACGATCTACAAAAACTATCTATAGATAAGGGGTAACAAGACTGTTTAATTTGACAAATGTTTATAATTTGGACTCGGGTTTCTATGACAACTGATATTTGTAAGTTTTAATAATTACCTAAATCCACAGCATGCCATTCTGAACCCTCACCTTCCACTCTGAATATTTTGTCCTTGCGATACATTCTCCTCTTATACTGAAAATATACATGAAACGTAGTGAAAAATGGATAAAGTTTCCTTAAATATACATGAAATATGGATAAAGTTTACTAAAATATACATGAAATGTAGTGAAAAATGGACAAAGTTTACTAAAATAAACATGAAATGTAGTGAAAAATGGACAAAGTTTCCTTAAATATACATGAAATGTAGTGAAAAATGGATAAAGTGAAAAATGCTTTCAAAAGTTCCTGGGTACAGTGAAACCTCGGTTAAGTTATTGACCAACACTGACCATTTTATGGACCAATTTGATATTTTCTCCATACTTCAACTTGATTATGAGACCATCTTAATATTAACCCTTAACATGCAGAATTTTTTCCTGAATATTGACTTGTCCAACTTCTATTTTGAAAGAGTACATTTTCAATTTAAGAGATATCACAATGAAAATTTTGAAGTTAATCTCTCAACAGCAAAGACCTTGTCAGACTGCATGGGTGTGCAGACTGGCATGGCTCCATGTTGATGGCAAAACTGTGCAGTTCTGGGTACAGTATTGTAACTGTTTAATAAACACGGCTTTTTTCCACAGGTACAAAATGTAGGAGAAGGCGCCTTTCCTTAAATTTGGGGGAAAATAACATAATCTTTGCAAAATGGGAAGAAAAAACTTGATGTAAATTGAATTTCAGGGGAAAACTGCATGATTTTAAAGAATTTTCCTGAGGGGAAGACACTTGTTAACGGCCCCTGCTATTGAAGGAAAAAAAGCTCTGGTAAAGAACACCATATTTGGTCTGAAGTGATCATAATATTGAGGATTTGTTACATATTTGAACAGTCGAAACTTGTTATATCGAAGTTCGGGGGACTTCCCAAAATAGTTCAATTCAGACAAACTTCGATATAGGAATATCGATACCTGCATGTGGACACTGACATGTTTATACAGCTGTGATAATTAAATATCTGCAATATATTGTAGGGGTTTATTTTAGGAAAGGTGCGAAAATTTCTTTTGTAAGTTGGCAACATAATTGGTTCGACATAGATGGTCACTTTATAGTTAAAAATCTTTGTTTGGGACCAAAAATCTAATTTCGATATATAAAAATATCAAGAACCACAAATTCAAATTATGTGTTTTTTAATATGTAATAAGAAGCATAAAATCAGGACTTTATTTTTACTTTGATATAAGCAGGATTCTGATACAAGTGTTTTCGATATATTATAATATTATAATCAGAGTTTCTTGACTGTATATGAAACATGAATTAATTTTATTGAGATCTGAAAAATCTTCCACAGAATTCAACTCTTTTAATGTTGGATGTTCTTAACTTACAATCCATAAAAGGTCACTTGTTATTGCCTTCATGTGTCTTTGTGACTTGGCACTTGTGATCACCATGTAGTCAGCAAAGTCTAAATGAGCTGGAACTTTTATGGTGAATATATCCAACGCATTTGCATGCCTCAATATAGTTACAACATCTTCAACTTCAAGCACACCAGTTTTACCACCTGTAAAAAATAATCATTAAACATAGGTGAAATTAACAACAGTTTGATATTCAAATGATTTTTACTTTTAAGTTAGTAGTGTAGAGTACAGTACTTAAATTGATTACAAAATGACATTAATGTTTTCACTATTGTAGTCGTTACAAACTCTACCGGTAATTATTTCACAGGTGCTTGGCTCATTGAACCTGAGTATGTATACATTGTACACCATATACAAGAACAAGAAGCCAGGCTGCCAAGTTGTAGTACTTGTCATCAAGAAAACCTTAAAAAGAAATGTACTTAAAACATCTCTACAAATGGCTGAGTCACTCATCATAGAATTAAAATCACTCACGAACAAGGTCTACAGGTGGAATCCATTCATCTTGTATGTCAGGTTCCACTTCTGCAATATTTACAAAGTCCTCTATCTCAATCTCAGACCAGTCTGGTGATGAATTATCATTCATCTTTACAACTGCCCAATCTTTTTGCACCATCTTATTTCCTCCTTCATCAGAAACAAGTTTGTTATCATCTTTTGTCTCTCTCACTACCTGTTCTGTATCACTATCACTGGAGGAATCACTTTCTATGTCACTGCCACGGTCACTATCATCACTATAACTATCATAGTCTGAACTTGTTTCATTTGTTAACTCCTTTGAACTTTTCAGTAAGTCTATAATTTCATCTGATGTGAATCCATGTTTTTCAAGCTGATCTAAATCTTCATCAAAATTGTCCATAGAAAGTTCAGATTTAGAATCATCCATTCTGCTTGTCTCATTACTTTTAAGATCTAGAGAGCCTGCATTTAGTGGAATTTCATTAGTTGAAACCTTTGTTTCTTTCTTAAAGTCCTTCTTAATTTCTTTAAGCCAAGTCTTAAGCATTTTATCATCTTCAATATTTGAATAATTTCTACAATTAATATTCGGTGAAAAAGCAAAACGTCTTTCATGGTGAACACTAAATTTATGCCAAGATGAGGAATTTCGTGACAGCCACAACCATTTTGAATAAGATAATTTCATTGCCACAGAATGATCTTTTTTCAAAATATGTAGATTTTGAATGAACATTTTCTTGGTAGCTAATTTAGGGACTTTCAGGCAAGCTGACACACAGCCACTCTTTAACATTGTAGCCATTTCTGGTGTAGATTTTGAAGTTCACTTCTCAGGAAACACTAGTGATGTATCTGAAAATAAAAAATGACTAACATGACTTAAAAGCTTAAACATGAGATGCAGAGATGTATTATGTCAGAAATTTTAAACTGCAACTATCAAACAGATAATTGAAATTTATTGCATTTTGTTTCCATTTAAGCAATTGGACATAGTAACCTTATTAAGTTATTACCGAAACATAAACCAACCCATGTAATATTGTGCTCTATAAATAAAATATTTCCTTTGATATTTTTGGAAATAACTACTTCTTTTGTCTTCAAAGTTCAATGTGATGTGCGAAAGACATTGTTTCACTGTAACAGTAATTGGTAAACGCCCCTAAAACCTTCCCATGATGCTTCACATATACTGACGTAGATAATATATACTCATATTACTTGTTTGGTACACTCTCTGTTATAGTTATAGTATGCTTGATGCATGGACAAATGTGCTACAATGATACAGCTTATCATTATCAGTTATTATAACATTACTGTTGGTTATAATATACAATGTACCATATGTCATGATATAAAAAAAACATTCACTTCTAAAGTAAAAAGTTAGTTGTTCAACTTTTAACATTTGCGGTTTTATTCTTGTTAAACAAGTTTTGATATCCATTTATGATGTGAAGGGTTTGTGTCAAGCAGGATTACTTAATTTAAGTTATAGCCGATGGGTAGTAGTATCCCTTGTACGCCTATTACCGCGGTGATGCTATTACCGCCGATGCCCGGATAATAACAATTCTCGCGCATGCGTGTCTCCCCCACTTCCGTTTCCATGTGGCATTTATTGGCAGGGAACCAGACTATTGTTTACAAGGCATGCCGCGACTTTAAAACATTTTACATTGATGATTTATATAATTTCTACAGTCAAGTCAATTTATCGTTCATACCGCCATTTGCATTCAATCCAAATTAACACCGCTATACGAATGTGACGCATTTTAATGCATTAGATCTCTTAAAACATAATTTTAATATTTCTGCAAACGATAGATGGTCCGCACATTGATTGGAATTTAGTACTGACACAGGAATTTCCCGCGTTACTACGTATCTCGCATTTGATTGGTCGAGAGGCGGTAATAAGGTCATCAAACAAAAAATCAATATGGACGTCTATGTGTCAAGAAATGCGATCAGTTGATGTATTATTTTATTGTTATTGAGAGTATTTTTATGTTTTTCGACAAGAAGAAGAATTGCTTATGATGATTAAATGGTGGTATGATTGCAGACTTGTACTGTTGTGCATTTTAACACTGGTAAAGAGTTAAGTAGGCGGTAATAGGGACGGCCAGTATACTAGTGGGCAATGTCACTATTTCCCAAAACATAAGTCATTCATGAACAAACATTTTAGAGATTTTTTAAAAGTAATACTAGAAATCTCTATGAAACTGATATCTATTCTTTTGTATCTGAAAAAAATATATCTATGTATTTTTCAAGCTAATCAAAGATAAATTTCTGTGACAAATCAAAACAAAATAAAAAGCTTCAAATGCAATTCAACAAACAGGAACTTGATCAAAACAACTTAAAATTAGTTATTACTAATACTCGATTCCAGTTTCTAATGTGAAACAATTCCCCTCCTCTTCAAGTCATCACTTTGTCATAAGGGGCATTTACAGGGAGATTTATCCAAATTACTTTGTGGGTCGAACTATGACGAGGACGAATATTTCTATTTTCTAAACATAACATTGAAATAGTCCTTATAATCGTCAGCGTTTCCAAACTCAATATTTAAGTGAAATATGAATTGATCTGGGTAACTTAATATTATGTGTGTATATAAGTCCTTGATATTAGCAAATGACATGAAAATTCAGGTTAAAAATATTTACCAACACATTTTCGTCCCAATTAAGCACAACCGACCACAAACAAATTATGTTTAATGTCGTAAATTGAAATGTAAAAATATCGAACTTATGTCATATGTCCAATATTCTTTAATATTTGTTCAGTAAGAAATGGATAAAGTAGAAAAATGGATCAAAAGATAAAAATATTATTAAATCGAGTAAATATAGATCTACCAGCGACATCATTTTGCGACTTTCCGAAGGTGGCCCGCGATCGAACCGGACTTTGAAACTCTGATATTTACCCGAAACGTAAGTATTTTACAATATATTTTCACTATAGTATTACAAAATGTTTGTTTTATTGTAAATAAGAATGTTATTACCAATTTTATGGAATATAATGGTTCCTGAATCGTATAAAGTGTTAATTGTTGATACAAGCATGTGATTCGTACCATGACATTTTCGTACTAAGCGATTTTAAAATCTGGAACTATAAATGTCTTGTGTTCAGGTCAAGTATCTTTAATGAATTAATACTCATTTTTAGGATATTTCTTTTTACAGTGTTGCATTTAGGCTGCGCGTTTGATAGTCGAAGGTGCTTTGACGATGATACGTTTGCATTGCAGTTCATCGTCAAAGCCACTTGTTCTTTAAAAGCTAACAGGTAAACGACTCAATCTGAGTCGCGTTCGTTTTCCTATTTAACGCACAAATTTCCGTAAAACTTGTGTATAATTCGATGAATTATAGTATAATCTACCAACATGACCAAAAATATACCTTCAACAGACGAAAGTTATCAAATATATTGCCGATGTTTCATACTACCCTTAATTTCAAAATTGTCCTCGTAAATGCTTTGGATTAAGCCCGTAGCATTCCGGAAAGTATGTAAATTGATCTGATTCAATAGACGCATGAACAGGCGTCTTAAGCTGTTGACTTTGTAAGAGGACAATTCCATAACTAAAATGGTCAACAAGACGAAATAAAAAAGACCAATTTAGTTATGGGACCCAGAACTACGCGTTTGAGTGTTTCATGTGTAGCGGTGTGGTATATTGTATTATAAATTGGCTAGGATATACACCAGCCCGATTAGCTCAGTTGGTAGAGCATCTGACTTGCAAGCAGGAGGTTGCAGGTTCGAGCCCCGCATCGAGGGAATTATTTTCCTCCCCCTGTTACACATGCATATTTTTGGCAGATTGCGCATTTTCATTGAGGCAATGCGTGCTAGGTCGTGCATCTGACTGCCGATTCTGCTGGCAATCATAGTAAACGTGTCCACTATGTTTGTTTTTGTCTAATACAGGAATTGGACCGTACAGCGAGCGTTTATTCATTATTATGTTCATTAGTTTTATTCGGCAATGTTTCAACTTTATCCTTGCACATTGATTTTATAAGTGGAAGTAGACATTTTCAGAAAATGTTAGGTCATCTGGTCGATCCAAAACAACAACATACACTTATATTTATCCGTCATTTACATGCTAAACTGCACAAATCAATAGTGTACCATAAACGAGCATTTTAATTGTGAAAAATGTACAATCCGTATCCCCCATGATTTTAGAATCCTAGATGCAACACTGGGATAATAATTTATAATGTTTAATCCTGATTTAATTGCGACTCGTACCACTTTGATCATTGCATCTTAAACAAAAGCTAAAGTATATGAATTTTGTAGATAATCCTTTCATTATTTCAGAAATGTAAGCAAGAATGTAAACATGTTGCATAAAGTAACTTAGTTGTTACTAAAAATGTCTTTTCATTGACTTACTTGTAATAATATAATTTGAAAAAAAATTGTGAGCCAATATGTTTTAAGTCTGATTTATATCTATGGACAAGTAACTTTATCAAAGTGGGGCAAATCACAAGTGTAGCAAATAATTTCTAAAGACTAATTCAATATCAGACACGTGCTGCAATTTATTGTTATGAATTTTGAAAATTCATATTTCATTTATTTATTTCAGGAAGATCCAACATGGCCTCCATAGTTTGGGTGCCTGTTGCTTTCACATTGTCTGTTTTAGTTCTTTACTACCTTTCTATCAATTTACCAGAACACAGTGGAACAGATAGGTAAACTTTATCCTGTTACAGTTAGTTATGCCTCATACAATTCAGTTTTAAATTTCTTATGTGGAATCTGAAAAGCATCATGTGAATTTAAAAAATGGACACACATTTAGACCTTTTTGTTGTTGACCTATTTAGTATAAAATTAATTGGAATAAACTGGCATTCAAATTCTTCGTATATATTTCAGATGTTTTTATTTCGTCAAACAAAATATTTTTTTATACCCCTGCAAACGAAGTTAAAGGGGGTACATTTGTATATTGGAGTCACTCTGTCAGTTGGTCACTGGTCGGTCGGTCCGACCACATACATGTTTGTGGAGTGAACTTCTTCCACATTCTTTAAGCGATTGCAATGGAACTTGAAATATGTTATCACCTTGAAGACTCAAGTGTAGATGTGCAAGACACAATTTTCATGCCCAGTGATTCTTTCATTGCAGAGTTATGTCCCCTTGAACTTAACTGATGAGTGTACTATAGCATTCATAGTGTCAAGTCGGCAGCAGGGGTATAAGTCACCTCTGTGACAGCTCTAGTTTAAGTAAAACCTAATTTTACTCTGTTGATTTCTTAAATTCTAGCTAATTCTATGTATCATCAATTATTACAATTGTTTCAGGTCTGCTTTGAAGTTTCCTAGGAATCTGGAAGATTTGACTGATTTAGCTTCACTTTTAAGAGATTACAAAGCTGACAATATAGAATATGTGATGTCATTGTATTGTATATCATACTTATTTAAGCAAACATTTGCTATACCAGGCTCATTTTTCATGGTAAGCAGGATATTCTGTTATTTCCATTTGTAACTTGCAATCAGTTAGTAAACAATTTTAAATTGAATTTTTAAAATCAGTTGCAACTGTACATATCCGCAACGGGAAGTCTTGTAATTTGTATGATTTGGTTGATATATGTCTTTTAATTCTAACCACTTATTATTATGTACATTTGTTTTAATACATCTTCATTTAAAAATGAAGTACTGACTTGCTGTGCCATATTATGGTAGACAAATAATTATTTCAGAATCTTCTGGGTGGAGCATTGTTTGGAACCTGGAAGTCATTCCCTTTGGCTTGTATACTCACAGCATGTGGTGCTACTTGTTGCTATCTGCTATCAAAGTTCTTTGGAAAAGCCTACATTATTCGATTCTTTCCAGACAAAGTTAAATTCATGCAGAAAAAGGTAAAAGAGTCATTTTGATGTACAGTGAAACCTGTGAACAAAGGCTTCCCTCTAGAAAGACATAGTGTGGCCTTTATGGAAAGGTGGCCTGTTTTCAGAGGTCGTTATGTTCTGAATTATTCATGTCATTTTTAAAAAGCATTGCCTTTATTCACAGAATGGCCTTTATTCTGAGGTGGCTGCTAACTCAGGTTTGACTGTGTATCAATCAGAGATATCCTTAATTAACACTGTATTTTTAGCTCACATGCCACAAAGTGACAAAGTGAGCTATTAGGATCACTCTCCGTCCGGCGTCATGCGTCGTGCGGTGTGCGTCGTGCGTCGTCAAACTTTTTGTTGTGACCACACTAGGGGCCACATTTTTGGCTCAATTTTAGCAAAACTGGGTCAGAACGTTAATATCAACAAAATCTCGGACGAGTTCGATATTGGGCCATTTGGGGTCAAAAACTAGGTCACCAGGGCCAAATAAGGGAAAACCTTGTGAACACTTTAGAAATCACTGTTTTGACTTTATCTTCATGAAACTTTGTCAGAATGTTTATTTAATAATATGTAGGTCAAGTTTGATAATGGGTCATTTCTGTAGTAAAATTAGGTCACTAGGGCAAATTGCTGGAAAACCTTGTGAACACTCTAGAAGTCACTGTTTTGATTGGATGATCATGAAACCTTGTCAGAATGTTTGTCTTCATAATATCTTGGACGAGTTCGAACATGGGTCATCTTGGGTCAAAAACTAGGTCGCTAGGTCAAATCTTATGAAAAACCATGTTAACACTGTAGATTTCAGTTATTATTGGATTTTCACCAAACTTTGTCAAATCGTTTGTTTTAATGATATAACGGTCAAGTATAAATATGGGTCATCTGGGGTCAATAACTAGGTCACCAGGTCAAATCTTAGGAAAACTTTGTTAACACTGTAGATGTCACAGTTTTAATTGGATCTTCACCAAACCTTGTCAAAATGTTTGCCTCAATGATATGTGGGTCAAGGATGAACATGGGTCAGCCGGGTTCAAAAACTGGGTCACAAGGTCAAATCTTAAATGTCATGGTTTTGATTGGACCTTGGCCAAACCTTGTCAGATTGTTTGTCTTAATGATATTAAGGACAAGTTCAAATTTGGGTCACCTAGGGTCAAAAACCAGGTCACAAGGTCAAATCTTAGGAAAACCTTATTAACACTGTAGATGTCAAATTTTATCGTATTTTCACCAAACCTAGTCAGACTGTTTGTCTTAATGATATGTTAGACAAATTCGAACATAGGTCGTCTGGGGTCAAAAACTAGGTCACCGGTTCAAAACAATGTTTTAATGAGTGAACAGTGATTGTCATGTGAGCGATATAGGGCCATCTTGGCCCTCTTGTTATGTACAAATGAAGCCTTATTGTATCTTTGTGTGATAGAACAATTAAAAAAATATATTAATTTTTCATCTATTTAATAGCCAGTTTGACTACAGCTTGTATTTTCAATCTTATAGAATATTAAAAAATGCTGAATTTAACCTTATGTAATGTAGCTGATGGTTTCAAGTATCAAGATTCTATTTTGGTGATTCATATCTTAGTCTTAGAATTGAACAATGATGAGACATAATTCTTGGACAGGTCTTGGAGATGGGACTTTCTAAACTTTATAAGCAAAATGTAACCTGAATCATCCATGTATACTATTTTTATTTAGTCTGTAATTTCTGTGAACTTTGACATTCCATCATGCGTACTAGGCCTGAACAACTGCACATTGTTAAAATTTGAGTCTCAAATATAAAGCTCCTTATTGGCTGTTTCAGTGTCAAGGCTACTTTCTACCGCAGGTCTCAAAACACAAAGTCATTACATAAAGGCCCAGTGGCCAGGGGCCATTGATAGGAGATTTTGTAACATTTTTAACTGAATGGTTAAAATATGATACATGTATATGCTTCTGTCGCTTCAGGTATCAGATAATATGGACAGTCTATTCTTCTTCTTACTGTTCTTGAGATTTTTTCCGATGTCTCCAAACTGGTTCTTGAACATGGCTTCTCCGATACTTGATGTTCCGATACATCTATTCTTCTTCTCCGTATTTATAGGTAAACCTTGCATACAGTAAAACATTAATACCAATACATTGTATTAGATTACATTGTACCTTTAGGACAAAAAAAAACTGTCCTAATATTGAGATGGTTAAACTAAGCTAGAAAAATATACCGACAGTTGTTACCTGATTGAGCCAATAAAAAGGGGTTTAGTAAATATTAGTATATGACCTATTCGCTATAAATATAATCTAGATAAATTCAAATTCACTGCGTTAGCTATGTATGTACATGTAAACTGTGGATTGAGATTCTAGAGCTCAGCTTTGGAAGTCTCTTAGTGAATTTAGCAAATCTGCGTAAAATAAATTTTGTTAAATGTTTGTAAACAATGCAAGGCTTCTGAAAAAGTATGTCTTGTTTTGTTTTAGCTGGAACTATATCTTTCAAATAGGACAGTAAAATGTTTTGAAACTTCAGGAAATATTTATAGAAAACGAAAGAATTTATTTACAAATTATATTCATTATGATAACAAAAAATTATAGAAACTTAATATTGTTAGCTTGTTAGGTATAAATGTAACCAGGCTTTAATAAAAACTATTGTAAAAATGTTAGATGTGTTATGTATATGTTTTCCTTGGATCTATTTCAGGTTTAATGCCGTACAATTTTATATGTGTACAGACGGGTAGTGTTTTATCTGAGATTACCTCCCTTGATGATGTGTTCACTAGAGCAACCACTTTCAAACTTGTTGGCATTGCATTAGTCGCTTTACTGCCTGGCTTAATCATAAATAAATTAAAAGAAGGACGTTTAAAGACCAACTAGACTCATATATGTGTTTATCTGCATAAATCCAATTCTATTTATTGTTAAAGGTGTATGCATTTTTTTTTATTATTTGAATGTATTATTTTGTGTCTGATCTTCAAATGCTCAAAATTTATCATTGAAATGACCCTGCTGAATAGTTATAAACAAATTTGCTGAGTGGATATAGATGCTTTTTTATTGCACTAAATAATAGCCACTTATTGTTGAGCTCTTGCATTATTTTTCCAGTGTTATTAATTGTTATTTTTATTGAACATGACAACAGCATTATAGGGCCAGAAAAATGGGCATGTTTACAATTTTAGACTTTTTGCACTGAACTTTAAGTAGTTCATGGCTAAGTATGAAACATTTGGTATGAATCTTACCTTATACATATGTATTCTCACTAAAGTTGTTAAGAAATAAAATAAATTAAGAAAAAAATTATACAACTACCCCAATTTTTTGGTCAAATAACCTTAAACATGACTATTTTATTTTTTTGTTGCCTGATGATTTATTCATTCATCATTTTAATAGAACAAATTAAATGTAAATTGAATTATTTTTTTATTTAAGATATAAATTGTACCTTATTGTATTTTTGTCTGTTGGTTAATCTCAACTTCTGTATAAATATTAATATTTTGCTCAAAGCGACATTCCACGAGGTATGCTGTAATTATATACATGTAAAATGATCATCTTCTGTATTTTTCTCTAATGGCTGATGTGAATAACATGAGTTATGGCCCTTGGAAGTAAATATTTAGTGTTGTTTCTTTGTTGCTATGTGATATGATTCTCCATCAGTTAATGTGTCATCATTTCATTCATGTGATATATTACAGTGTACTGGCTGGTTGATTCATATACGGTCAAACCTGTGCTATCTGCCACCTCCTAATAAAAGCAACCTTGTGTTTAAAGGCCATTCTTTTAAAAGACATCTATTAATCAATTAGAGCGAAATTACCTCCGATTAAAGACCACCTGTCAGTAAAGGTCACATTATGTTTTGGGTGGCATTTGTCCATAGGTTTGACTGTATATGTCCCAGAGTGATATTTTCATTAAACAAATACCTCATGAACAAAGGGTAAGAAGAACTTATTTTACTTTAATTAATATTTTGTTATAGAGAATAGTTTTGTAAGATTACTTTGTGCAATATCATGAATACATTGTGATAAAATTGTGTAGCTTTGTGGTTTTTATCAGCATATCAACTGAATCTACTGTCCAACCTCTGAACAATTAGGAAAGATCCAGTGTGGCCTTTATCGACAGATGATGTGTGTTTGGAGACCATTTTGTTCTAAATAATCAATGATGGTTTTGCTGAGTGACTTTTATTCACAGGGTGACCTTTATTCACAGGATGGCCTTTATTCACAGGGAATGACCTTTATTCACAGGGTGGTCTTTATTCACAGGGTGACCTTTATTCACAGAATGACCTTTATTCACAGGGTGACCTTTATTCACAGGTTGGCCTTTATTCACAGGGTGACCTTTATTCACAGAATGACCTTTATTTACAGAATGACCTTTATTCACAGGGTGACATTTATTCACAGGTTGGCCTTTATTCACAGGGTGGTCTTTATACACAGGGTGGTCTTTATACACAGGGTGGCCTTTATTCACAGGGTGACCTTTATTCACAGGTTGGCTTTTATTCACAGGGTGACCTTTATTTACCAGGTGGCCTTTATTCACAGGGTCACCTTTATTCACAGGTTGGCTTTTATTCACAGCAGGGTGACCTTTATTCACAGATTGGCCTTTATTCACAGGATGACCTTTATTGACAGGATGGCCTTTATTCACAGCAAGGTGACCTTTAATCACAGGATGGCCTTTATTCACAGGGTGACCTTTAATCACAGGGTGGCTTTTATTCACAGGGTGACCTTTATTCACAGGATGGCTTTTATTAACAGGGTGACCTTTATTCACAGGGTGGCCTTTATTCACAGGATGACCTTTATTCACAAGGTTGCCTTTATTCACAGGATGACCTTTATTCACAAGGTTGCCTTTATTCACAGGGTGACCTTTATTAACAGGGTGGCCTTTATTTGGAGGTGGTCGCTGTATGCTATGTTTATTTTTTCATGCCACAGTGCCTTAGTGGTTTCCTGTTCTGTACAGTAAATTGACTATTATAATGACTTTAATAATTATAATATTGTTTGTTCTTGTATTAATATTTGCTTGATTAAAACCATTATTGGTTAACTCCGTTTATCAAAAAATAGTTTCCAATTTTCTTTTAGCTCACCTGATTCAATCATGTGAGCTTTTAGGATCGATGAATGTCCGTCGTCCCGTCCGTCCACAATTAGTTTGTTTACACTCTAGCATACACAGCTCTTTTCCAATCTCAATCAAACTTGGTGACAATGTATATGGCCACAATGTCTCGGCTAATTTCGATTATGGGCAAAATCGGACAAGGACCTCAAGAGTTATGTGCCCATGACTTAGAAAATTTGCTATATTTAGCTTGTTTACACTCATTTATTCACCAATCCTAATAATATTTTCAGTAAATGTGTATGACCTCAAGGTCTTGGAAAAGATCAGTTATGGGTGAAATCGAACTAGAACTTCAAGAGTTATGGGCCTTTGGAATAGAAAATAGCTTGTTTACACTCTAGTGTCTTCAATTCTTCACCAATCCTGAACATATAATCAAAATCGTATTTACACAGAATGTACATTTCCCTGCATCCAGTATTCTTGAAAATTAGAGTTGGTTTTGATCAAAATCTATGTAAAAACGGGTTATACGAGATGAAGACTATATTACATGGTCATTAATTGTAGTGTCTTTGTTCTCAGGTGGGCGATCTAGGACCATATTGGCCCTCTTGTTTAATTACTTGCTGTTCTGTACAGTAAATAGACTATAATGACTTCAGTATAATATTGCTTGTTCTTGTAACAATACTTGCTTAGTTATAACCATTATTGGTTAACTCCGTTCATCAAAAAATAGTTTCCAATTTTCCTTTTTTTAAATAATTAACTCTTCACATTAGAATGGTGTTTAACATGATGATTAATCAATCAAGCACAACACTATCAAATGCCTTGTTGGGCTGCCATGTGGTGCATAAAAGGATAAAAATCGTTTTGCAGGTGTGATTGTTTTCAGGAATATGCCGGAATTTCGCTTTTTTGCAAGTACAGACCATATTGGTTTTTATTGTTAATAGCTCACCTAAATCATCTTTTAGGATCGATGAATGTCCATCGTCCGTCCACAATTAGTTTGTTTACACTCTATCATCCACAGCGCTTAACCAATCATAATCAACCTTGGTCACAATGTATATGGCCACAATGTCTCATCTAAGTTCCATTATGGGCAGAATCGGACAATAACTTCAAGAGTTATGGGCCCTTGCCTTAAAAAATGATATATTTAGTTTGTTTACTCTCTAGCGCCTTCATTTATTCACCAATCCTAACAATATTCTCAGTACATGTGTATAACCAAAAGATCTTGGACAACTTCGATTATGGGCGTTATCAGACAATAACTTCAAGAGTTATGGGCCCTTGACTTTGAAAATTTGCTATATTTGAGTTTGTTTACACTCGAGCGCCTTCATTTGTTCACCAATCTTAATAATATTTTCAGTACATGTGTATAACTAAAATATATTGGACAAGAATGATTATGGGCGGAATCGGACTAGAACTTCATGAATTATGCTTCATTTATTCACTGATCCTAATCATAGGCATATTTACAATGAATGTGTATGACCTTACGGTCTTGGACAAGTTAAGTTATGGGTGGAATCAGACCACAACTTCAAGAGTTATGGGCCCTTGGATTAGAGAATTTGCTACGTTTTAGCTTGTTTAACAGTATTATACCTTCATTGTTGGTTTTGATCTCAAAATATACGTACAAATGGGTTTTACGAGATGAAAACTATATCACCTGGTCATTAATTATAGTGTCTTTGTTCTCAGGTGAGCGATCTAGGGCCATCTTGGCCCTCTTGTTTTTTAATTGTTTCCGATGCACCGAGGCAAAGACCTATACGAGGTTAAGATTTCTTTTTTTCGAAAATTTCAACTTTTCCCTATGATTTTTTAATGTTGAACGATATCAATAGCCGCCACTCGCTCGACGCGCATGAATTTTAATGCGGACCGAAGTACAACGTTGTTTTCTAAATTCGCAATACGAAGATAAAACTGGTTTCTGTTGATTACTATTGATTACCTATGTTTCATATTTTCCAACAATGCATCTTTGTTCATTAGTTCAAGTTTGCCAATAAATAAATACTGGCAAGTCTCATGTTAACAACATAAAGACTCATGTTTTCAGATTTAAAATCACGCTCTCATACTCAACTGACAAATTCGTTCCCTGTGAAAAAAATCTGTAATTACGCTACTCTAGAGCAACAAACAGTACTTAAGACGTTTTACTTACTTTTCAAACTGTAGCTTCAGGGTTTGGTGTTATTTTTCTTGTTGATATTCTGTCTAGATTTGTTGTAGTCAGTACAAAACTCAAGCAAGCTCAGTACCATATTCAAGCTTTGTCTTTTACATGAGAAACCTGACTTGGTGTTTCACCATTGAGCTTTATTTGACTCTCGGAAGGGAGGGGGGCGGGGGTCGTCCAAATCTAAACAAGAGGGAAACCCAACCTAAATTTAACTTTGACGCATTTACAGCTGTGTTAGATGCAAAATCATCAACGATTTGTTTGAATACATGTATAAAATATTTTTAAGTTGTATGGGTCGAATTTGACTTAGCTCGACTTTTGTTTTGTTTGGTTCCGGAATGATTATGTGAATAGTTGTTTGGTTAGTTAGGTCAACGTCTTGTGGTGTTTTTAGAGGGATTTTTGTATGTGGCTGTTTCTCAGAGCACTTCTTTATACACAATAGGACTCCAGGGGGTATCGCCACACTTCCGAGAGGGGAAAGAACTCTTGACACCCAACTCACACTCCGACCCTCGGTTAAACTGTTGACTTGTGTGTACAAAGCCTTTTGGTGCACTGCAACATGGAACGGGAACCAGTTTAACCCTCGGTGGCCTTGACAGCTGTGATGACTAGGAAATCATCAACAATATATTCAACTATAGCTGGTCATAAGTTTTATATGAGAATGATAATGCGAGTAATTATTTGGTTGGGTTTTAAAGTTTGTATCTAAAGATTTTTGTGTTTTTTCTTGGAGTACTCTTCTTCATGCATGTACATTTCTGCAACTACATATATTAAGTAGCGATCGGAACTCCTTGGTGTTTGTCTAATGACAGTGCGCATCTTTCAGTTGCGGAAATACCCGAGTAGTATGATTAATAGTACTCGTACATGTACAGTACGCAACACGCAGACTAGGTACTTTCGTACGCATTAATTTGTTGCAGAATAACCTTTATAAGAGCCTATGATCTGTATTTAGTTCAGATTAATTAAAATTAAAGGTATTCCAAGCACGGCAATGAATGCCAAGACACTCTTAAAATGTAGGTTGTGTGTATTTAAATGTTGAAATTTGTGTTTACCGTGTCCTGTATTTTATCTACCATGGGTGATTTTTTCGCTTCATGTCAGTACAAAGATAATTTTATGCTTAAGCATGTCCAAAACAAATTCAGTCATTGATAAACTGGGTTACAACTGACGTGCTTTGCATACAAAACATACCTCAAAGTAGGTTCGAAACGGAGGACTATTCTATATTAAGTAACAGCAATCAGATATACATGCTAATGAAGTATTTTATAGTTACACTGTTACGTTTATTATCTTAATACACATCTACACCAAAATCAGTGAAGTTCGAAACTAAATGTTTGATAACTTTACATTAAAGTGTACAAAATATATATACATGTACATGTTATAGTGTTAAATAATAAATATAAAGGGAATCATATCTGTAATAGACAAATACGAGCACAGATCAGCTTTATTACTTAAATATTAACATGCCAAGATTTTTGACAGTATGGCTCATCTCTTGGAATCTAACTGTTTACACAATAAAAGAAAAAATCCAGAAAGTAAAAATTCCACACCACAAATAACAAATGATATATCGTAGCTTCCTGTTAGATCGAACAGTAGACCTGAAATACAGATAATTATATTAGATTTTAATAACTCAGACATCGTTACAATATTAATACGAGTACAGTCAAATCTGTGCCCGTTAGCAACCATTATTAATTAACTGTTCAATATAAAGCGCGTTTTCACTTCAAATGCTGGGCCGATATGAAGCTCACCAAGATATTATGAGCACAAAAATCGGCCATTATGAACAAACTCGGCTATTATGAGATTCGATCATTCTAATTTGCTGTCCAGCTCGACCTGTATGAAACCGTTGCTATAGTCTATAGTTAATTAATAAAATTGTCAATAAGTAAGTGTTTTCATAATGGCCTTGTTATTGACTTCAGACAGTCATATTAGCCCTCGGCCTCAGGTTAATATAACAGTCTTCAGCCCAATAACAAGGTCGTTATGAAAACACTCACTTATTAACATTTTTATAAAGGTCTCCTGTCTATAAAGGCCTGACTTTTTCTTTTCCCACTGTGGCATTTATTTACACGGTTGACTGCACAGTGGACAGTTTGATTATTGTTATCTTGTCATAGTTTTAAAGTGACAATGTGGCATGTATGTATATTCATATTTCTTTATATGCCTGGTTACTGGTACTTGTACTGTATTTGGTTGATTTACAACCTCAATGACAAGGGATCCGTGCATTGGTTTTCATGGTGATTTGTCTCTTATAACTTACTGAATACGTATAGTACATTAGTAATTACATATACTTACAGGTGACCCAGATTTAAGTCAATTGTTCATAAACAGGCCCCGAGGTTATAAAACTTGAGGACGGTCTCCGAGCTCAAACCTCAAGTCCATTCTCTTCAAGTACATGTATAATGGTTGAAATGGAAGAGCTAGTTAATGTTTAAATACATGTTCAGATCAATTATGATGAGAGATGAATGTATCAATAATAATATTAAATATCCGGTCTTAATTAACTTAGGACCATTAAAAGATAAAAATATTAGTTTTGAGCTCGGAGACCGATCTTAAATTTTATAACCTCGGGGTCAGAGTTTTTTTTTGGAAAAAGGAAGACGCTGGGGGAAACATTACACGAAAGAGGCAAATTTGGGGAATATTCACAATGCAAAATAGAGGAAGTTTTTCGGGCGGGTATAGCTTATTTTCCGAGGGGAAGACGATGACTATCACTATAACTTCCTTATTAGAAAGCTTGAACAATTGAAATATTCTCCAGTATTGGCGTTTACTCATTGGACAAAAAACGAACAACATAGAAAAGTAGTAATGTACAAACCTGTTACTGGCGCAGCTATAAATTCGGCTATTCCAACTACCAATTCTACTAACCCGTAGGCATTTGTAATCAATTCAGGCCTGAACATTTCTACTAGGGCGACCATATACAGGGCTATATACCCGCCTGAAAACAACAACAGCACTATTCTTTGACGAACATTTCCTGTAAACTATCTTAGATAAGGTTTACATTATGTTGATAATAATTGTAAAATCTAGATGGATGTCTAATCCATGTCTCCAAAGCTGACAAATATTCACAAACACTTAGAACTGGACGGACCCAGCTTTCACCCTCTCCACAATCTGACAAGTATAATGGAATTTAAACAACATGGCAGCTAAAAAGGCTCCATCTATGTTTGCCAACTGGGGTTATATTTCTCGAACAACCGGCACAAACACTGTTAAAATGTGTGTCATATGTCACTTAAAATACAGGATTAATACATTACCCATCAGTAATCCAAACATGATAGTATATGCTAATTTAGTTTCAAACGTTGCCATTAAAGGTGAAAATCCTGTCACCAAGCCTAATAGAAGCGAGAGAATTTCTAGTTGTACCAATCCGCTGAAACAAATTCGATCCCCAATCCATCCAGCTACTATGCGACCAATAGTGTTTGCTATCCCTAATAAATAAATCAATCAATCAACAGGCCCCGAAGTTATAAATCTTGAGATCGGTCTCCAAGCTCAAATCTCATTTTCATTCTCAAAGTATTGTGGTTGAAAAGATAGCGCCGATTAATGTCTAAAGCTATGTTTAGATCAATTATGCTGTCAGTCTTATGTATCAATAATATCAGTATTGTCTGATCATAATTAACTCAGAAACATTAAAAGACAAGATATGAGATTTGAGCTCAGAGATCGATCTTAAGTTTTATAACCTCGCGGCCTGGAGCAGTATTTTGAGTGCTTAGATACCATTTACAATGATAAAAATTAATACTGTATTTTCTTTTATTTTCGTTGGGCTCAATTTTCGTGTTTTTTACTAAAATGGCTATTTCGTGGGGACATAAATTCGTTGATTTTGATTTTTGAAAAGAAATTCATTATCTCTACATTTAAATTTGTGGGGATTTGATTTCGTGGATGAACCGACCCACGAAATCCACGAAATTAAATCCCCCACGAAATTTAATGATTCCACAGTAATTAACATTGGACCCTCATGTTTCCAAAGACATGAATCCCAGATAGTAAGGTACTTCATGTCAAGTGTTTGAATACAATGGCTTCCCTACCATCTTTCACTGAATAAATCGGACATTGTTTTTACTGTAAACAGCGAGACATAGTCATAAATAACTCGGATATAGGCATCAGTTAGATTTTCTAGATCATAATATTCGTTATTATTTCTTTATAACGGATATACAATGTAATAAAGTATGCATTTAATGTAGCCGATAACTAGGGTCCCCATGGATCTACCAGCTTAGTAGTCTTCTGTATTCTATGATTTTATGTCATCTTTAAGAGTTGGTTATGTACAGCAATCGTGCATTTTCTAAATGTTGTATCTATTCGGTGGCATTGGCACTAATTTCATGAAAATATTAACAGTTTTTTACGCCTTGACATAGTGAAGAGATTCACGATACCTTTTGAATACTACGCACATGTGTGACAATATTCTTGATATGTCCAGAATTCCGGATTTATCCTTCCAGATATAGCTATACTTTCTGAGCAAAATTAAAGTTATTTGATGAAAATATCTCCAGAAATGGCAAAGTTATGGTTAATTTGATCTCCTCTGAAGGATTTTCTTAATATAAACTGAGTTAAATATGGAAACAATGTGGTTGAAGGCCTTGTTTGGCAAAAATGTTCTGCCGCACATGATTTCAGGATTTGTAATTTGGCTTTATAGACACCCCTGTTGTTATGCAAGTATCTCTAATATGTATTAATGTAAATGTAGTCACAAGTGTTTAACCTGGTGCAAATAGAAATAAAGGAATAGAAATGGCATTTTTAGTCATCATTACCTATAGATGATATCAAGACGGCCGCATCTTTTATTGATATACCCGTCTGTTCCGCTTGGTCTGGTAAAAATGTAAACGGTATGACAAATGCGAGTGACACAAAAAGTACTGACACCAAAAATATGATCAGCCTCAGGTCTTTGAGCAGTTCGATCTTGAAAACAGAAGATAACAATGATTTTACGTTAGTGGTTAAAAGAGTTCTTGTTTCATCTGGCTGAGAATCTCTTTTCGGTCGCCCTGGCAACAGAAGCCCTAGAACGACGCCTTGCAGCATAAATCCTGCTTCCAGTAAAAATGTGCCTCTCCATCCATATTGATTAATGAGCAGTTGTGTGATCTGATTGAAAGCAAATGTCCCTATGCCTGACCCACTAACTGCAATGCCATTAGCCAGTGTACGATGTTTATTGAAATGTTGTAACACACAAACACTGGATGGAAGGTACATCAAGCCAAAGCCAAGTCCTGAAAACAATACACGTGTGGAGTTAGCGAAATCCTGTCATACGTATTCGACTTTATCTCCTACTTAAAATAGTTTCAATTTAGTTACAAATTGCAAACCACGTTTAGCAATGCATGCATTGGAATATGTATTTCAATTCCGGAAGCGCGCAGGACAGTTCTAGAATTACTCATACACTAAGTCTCAGTTTATCTCGAGACAAGGGGATGGTCGGTGGTCTAGTGGTAACGAGCTGGATTACTTACTTAGTACTGAAAGGTAGCAAGTTGGAATCTCGACTCCGCCTTCTAATAATTCAGGGACTCTTAAAATTAAGTGGCGACATCCAATCCATCGAGCCCAGTACTGTGTTTGGAAATTACAGAAAACGGGCGGGTGTGTATCTCGACTCCGCCTTCTAATTATTCAGGGACTCTTAAAATTAAGTGGCGTCATCCAAATTATCGAGCCCAGTACTGCGTTTGGAAATTACAGAAAACGGGTGGGGTTTGTATCGGTGCTTTACATCGGGCACGATAAATAACAAAGAAAAGAAAAACTAAGAGTAGGCATACTGTGAAATCATTAATTTTCGTTGGGGATTTAATTTCGTGGATTTCGTGGGTCGACTCATCCACGAAATCAAGTCCCCACGAATTCAAATGCGGAGACAATGCATTTCTTTTCAAAAAACAAAATCCACGAATTTATGTCCCCACGAAATAGCCATTTTAATAAAAAACACGAAAATTGAACCCAACGAAAATTAATGATTTCACAGTATACATGTGCGAATGCCCGGTTCTCCTGTACCTTCTCTCCACATACTGTAGGAGAGCCCTGAAATGATCATAGCTGACAAATGGGTCGTTAAACAACATATAAAAAACAACTATGACCACATCCATATTGTATATGATGAACGTAATGTGGTCAACCATACTTACCACCCAACACACCGTACGTCATCCACAGGTGATATATGTTTGTAGCGAATGAACTTGAAATTAATCCAACACAGGACAGTAGTGCGCCAATCACAACAATGATTCTATGTCCATATTTATCTGCAAGAGCGCCGGCCACAGGTCCTAAAATATTTATGATACTAGTATAAAGTGCTCATTACAACTGCCGAAGATTAAAATGATCAAAGCTGTGTGTCCTTATTCAGTTTTGTTATTAAATTGAATTATTTTGAATGCTTTGAACACAATTTAACTTTTACCGAAGTTGCATCTGCTATACTTACATGTATATAAACTCTATCTATCTTAAAACTCATTACATATAGAATAAGATGGTTTATGACGTATTATGTACCTTATTGGTCACCCGATTATTTTGCAGTTAAAGACTTGCTGATTTTGTATCCGAATTCGGCACAAACCTAGACCTTCAGGCAAAAAATGATTCCTTATTTTGCTGACTGAATTCAATTTGTTCTGCTAGAATTAAGACTTTTTCGGTCTAGTTCATCTTGACTTGTCGCTATTTTCATAGTTAGTATAATTCCAATAAAAACTACATGTTGTATCTAAAATCACAGTGCAACCTTTCTACAACAGCCACCAACGGGAATGAAAAAAATGGTTGTTTTAAGAAGATGACTGCTGTTGAGAGAGTGAAAATAGACTTAATCGTCAATTTGGGATGCTAGTATATTGGCTGTTATAGGGAGGTGACTGTTGTTGAGAGAGTGAAAATAGACTAAATCATTAATTTGGGATGCTAGTATTCTGGCTGTTAAAGGGAGGTGACTGTTGTTCAGAGGTTACCGTTCATGGAGGTTACACTGTATTGGTTTACAGAAAATGGTCAAATTTTAGCCTGGTATTATTATATAGCTGAATGTTAATTGGTTGGTTATTCTTTCAGATAGTGTTTATAATTATTCCTTATTGGAATATCACGTGGTATATACATGTGTTATTATTACCTACAAGATGGCGTATGCCAGACGCGAGGGACACAATTACACCCGTTGATGCTCGCCCTTCATGAAACTGGTCAACAATTTCTACGAGCATAATACCGAAAGAATAAAGAAAACCATCGACGATAAATTTGACCAAATATGACGACACGACAAGCATCCATCCCTCCTTCCATTCGTTCCGTTTTGATTTTCTGCAATACACGAATGTTTTATGGCGTTATTGATTGTTATGGTGGCTATAGCAATCTTGATTATTTTCATTTTAAACATCATTGAAGGCAGTATAACTGGAGTCAACTGTACTCGTATGACTGCATTGCGATGTTTGGCACGGTCGGTAGTTATGTAGACATGTTTCAAAATCTATACTGCATTGTTTGCGATGTTTGGCACACGGTCGGTAGTTATGTAGACATGATTCAAAATCTATACTGCATTGTTTGCGATGTTTGGCACACGGTCGATAGTTATGTAAACATAACTCTGGCACCGCTTTTCTAACTTAAATATAATAGCACCCTTGTTTGAAAGAAATTCAACATGTTTCATACTCCGGCGGGGATGGCGATGTTTAGTAAAGCTGACCAATCCTGAAACTGTATGAGTGCCTTTAATCTATTCTACCACATATTGGAGGTAAACTAGACTTAAAAAAAAAAAAAAATAAACTAGACTTGAATAAAAAATAATGATTGTGAGATACGCACGATTTATCCGAAAATAGTTTCGTTATTTGGATTTTAGCATGGCGAACAGTAAATACATTTGTATCAACTACGTAATTTACGAAATTTTGTCTAGCGACAAAGGACCTTTTCATGATTCAAGATACAAGTAACATGTTAGCATTCCATAGTCGAAATATCAAATAAACACTTAAAATGTCAATTTTACAAAAGTTCTAGTACAGACACTGTCATAAAGTCAATGATTATTTGGTCCATTTATAATCGCGAACAAAAATGTTATGATGTTAACTAAATTACAATTTGGTATTTTTTCCATGCTATTTTATCAAAAGACAATCGATCATAGATATAAAGGATATGTTTAAACTTATCGTAGCAATCGGAACTCCTCGGCGTTTGTCTAACGAAAGTGCGTATTTCTCAGTTACGGAAATGCCCGAGTTGTTACGATTGTTATCGTAGGACAATTCAATGGCGGATTAAGACATGCTGGACAACGTTATTCACAATAATGTAACTCACATTCAACACGCTTTTACTGATTATGAAAGACAAATGCGTCAATTATCGTAAATTATCATAATGAGAAACAAATACAGAATAGTACGACTGAATATTTCGTTTTTTGCATTACATATATTTTGAATCACGTTTAGTTAGCAAATTATAATTAGGGAATAAACCACGCATTCACATGTAATGTAGGTGAATTCCAAGAATGAATTTGAATATTTCGTGCAAGAAGCGTACGTTCATCCTGTTTAATTCCAAGTCAGATAGGTCAAGAGCTTAAAACATGACAAGATCATGTAGATTTAAGACAGACAGAATTACTAAACACTGGAAAGAAGTTCGTACTGCACCTATATATAGCAGTTCATTAAAGTTCCATAAGCTTATAAATGTATTGGTCCTAATAGTTTCTGTTTGCTCTATAACAGAGGAATCAGGTGTGTATCCCCCCCTTGCATACTTTCTAGCAAGAAAAAATGTTTCCGAAACCACTATCGTATTTTTTTCAAAATCATTGAAATAAATACTATTTATAGATTACCTGCGGTATCCCGCAGTCATGCTATGCACACGTAGTAAAGTGACGTCGCGCGCTCTACATATTTCAAGTTTACAAAAGCAAAAATCACAGTGAAATGAGTGTTCTCAGACGAAAAATGGCTTGTTTATATATATAGTTTATTTATTATAGTGACAGGCATAATAAAGAAATATACAACATTACATAATACATGAATATTTTGCAAAAACCCAGCCTAATAAGGCTTATCAGTCACTTATTATAATTATACATTTTATACGAGAAACATATAGTACATGTATATAAACACAGAAATGAAAAGAAAATAAAAACATTTATAAGTTACATAGGCACAGTTTGTGATTAAATCAAAATATGTTATGAATGCAGGTACAATAGAACGGTATAATATTTTACAATGAAAAATATATGATGTTAGGAGGAAATTTAAAGAAGAAATGTTAATAATAATTTGATTCGACATTTTAAGGCTTCATTGATGAAAATACTTAAGGCTTTAATAGCTTCTGGAATACAAAAAAGTTTCTTAAGAGTGTCATAGAAATCATTGTGATTGATAATATTTAGGGGCGAGATGTTTAAGTAAAGTTTATCTCTTAAGATCGCGAATTTTTGACAGATAAAGATAAAATGAATCTCAGTTTCAACTAATCCAGTATTACATTGCTTGCATATCCTAGATTCTCTTGGAATATTTAGAAAACGTCCTGTTTGAATATTTAAAGGTAATGTGCCAGATCGGAGTTGAGTAAGGACAGATCTCAAATGTTTTTGCATATTCATTTTTATATAGATTTCACATTCAAAAGTGCTCTTTACTTGTTTATATACATCAAGTCTTGATTGAGAAGAATTTCGTTTAACCATTTGGGTTTAAATTTTTCTAAAAGTATATTTTCAGCTATTTTTATAAATGAACCTCTACTATGAAATATGGATTTGTTAATAAAGTTTTCTCTCTTGTCCATTTCGTCAAATATTTGTTTAATTTCTTTAGACCAATTATTTCTACATTTTTTAAAATCAAAATTAAAAATTTGTTTAGTAATTCTATTTTCATTCATGTAAATTAACCTTTTCCATAATCGTAACATTGATAGTTTTCGTCTAATATGAGGTGGTATTAAACCAGTATCACCTTGAATTACTGGTGTTGATGTACATTTATGAACTCCAAGATAATACTTAAGAATTCTATTATGAACAGTTACTATTTTGGGGTAATTTTTAAATCCCCACACAGATGCAGAATAGTCCATAATAGGGATTATTTTGGAATTGTATATTTTAATGAAAGAAGAAAACATAACATCTGTTTGATTAAATAACATATAAATTAACGACGAGAATGCTCTACTTGCTGATTCGCTAAGAACACTTGCTGTCTCTGTAAAATCAAGAAATTCATTCAGGACGACACCTAAGTACTTGTATTTTTCACATATATCTCGTCGGTAATAATTATCTTGGGATAATATCAGCAATTAAATGTTTTTGCATATATTTTTCTACAGCAAAAAGCTAATGGGGCTTTAAAAACTGTTTCTGAGGTTCGTTTCAAAAACATACTAATAATAATCGCGGGTTAGAAAACAAATTTTATCCTACAGTTAAGGATAGCCATGTTTCCATGCACTACCAGCCATCCATTCTTTATGGTTTTTTTTTCAGAACTAAAAAAACTGTATGTAAACAAGAGACAAAATTCGAAAAACGTCTAAAAATAGGAACAGGTCGAAGAGAAAATCAGGAAATCTTTAGATCACACTTAAGCATCCAACATAAGTCAGTGGTATTGGAAAATGTAATGGTAAATGTTTTGTAAATTATTGAAAGGGCCAGCCAAGTTGCCTTACGAGACACCTATCTTTTGTTCGCACATTAGCTTCCGGATCCCATCTCTTTTGCCGGATGCCTGACTGAGATGGGTCTCTGGTTACCATTATTTAACTTGCTGGCGGCTCACCAATCGACCGCATCAGTTGTAACCCAGTCTTCACTGGGGTTCGAACACTCGATCTTCCGCTCCAAAGGCGGACACCCTATCCACTTTGCTACGGTTGCGGTATATTTGTTGCACACTATTTTAATTAACAGCTTACAAAAAAAACCTCTACTAAGAATTGCTCCACCACTAACTTTAATCTACCACATGTATACAAATTATCGTATACTATAGTAAATTCTTACAGAATACTGATTATATGCAATACTTACATGACAGGCATATCCATCTCCAGCTCATGTGAGATTATCCTGAGTGTATATCTTTAAACATGTACAATATTTTACCTTTAACTAATCTCCTGACAATGATGCTAAGGAACAATTAACATTGATTCGAAACACATTACACAACACAATAAGTTATGCTCTTTACGAATATGTTAAATGAACTGTTAACTCGCAGTATGTTACCCCCGCCGTCAATTATTAATTTGAACGGCAGAGCATCACGTGTATGCGTTGTGATAGAAAAAACTTCATGTTGGTTCATAAGATGTAATTCGGTCAAGGTGACAATACTAGGGAAATGGCAAAATGTGGCCTTTATTGACAGGTGACATTTACCGGAAGTAATTTTGTTCTAAATACTAGTTATCAATAACGGTTTTTAAAAGAATGGCCTTTGTTCACAGAGTGGCCTTTATTCGGAAATAGCCGCTGTCTCAGATTTGACTGTGTACTATATAAGTAGGGTAAAAGTAGGAGTCTCGCGGCCGGGATGACGGGATGGATGTAAATCCGGCCTTCTGATTGGCTAAGACGCTTGACATCTGTTATGTTATAACGGGATGACGGGATGGATGTGTATGCGGCCTTCTGATTGGCTAAGACGCCTCACATCTGTTATGTTATAACGGGATGACGGGATGGATGTATATCCGGCCTTCTGATTGGCTAAGACGCTTGACATCTGTTATGTTATAACGGGATGACGGGATGGATGTATATCCGGCCTTCTGATTAGCTAAGACGCTTGACATCTGTTATGTTATAACGGGATGACGGGATGGATGTATATCCGGCCTTCTGATTGGCTAAGACGCTTCACATCTGTTATGTTATGACGGGATGGATGTATATGCGGCCATTTTGTTTGATTGGAGATAGTTGAATATCCTGGCAAATACAGCTTTCTAATTGACGTCTTACGGTCATGGTGTTTGAGTAGTCCATCATATGGTTGCGTAATAGTTGTGGCACTGAACCATTGAGTTTTCTTTTAAACTGCATAGCAGACGATTTTTTATGTAAATCAGCCGGTCCTTTTCCAAACGGCTACACATCCAACCGTACCTTTTTTCAGGTTTATAACCGAGCAATTGTGATTTTAATTATGATTTTTTTAAACTTGGCATGATCGTAGCATGTGATAACAGAAACATTTTAAGCGAAAAAAAAAATTGGGGGTCACTGATCTCGTTTTTGAGTTATCTGCCCTTGAATTTAGATTTTTTGGGCAGATAATTCATCATAATGGAAAGCAAGGCCTTATCTATTTTATTCTTATGTAGCCGACTTCTTTTCATGTCATCTTGAAATGTTTTATGAATTATTAAGGAGTGTTTTTTAATTTTTTTTCTTTCTTTACCTAAACAAATGCCAATTTTCTTAAAAAATGGCCTAATTTTGAAGAGTTTTCAGTCTCTTAACTTTAAATGAGAAAAAAACAATATAAATGTTTAATGGAATTGCATGAAATTTTGTTTTTAGACCAAAAATAAAATGAAAAACATTAACCAAAAGCAAAACCATGGTATTTGAGATTTATGTATGAGTTATCTGCCCTTGAAATGACCTACAATAAGCAAAAATTCAAAATCAAATTGGACTACACTGTCATTTAATCTAAGGCAAATCAATTCATTATATATTTTTAAGTACAATTTACGTAAGTTTTTCTTAACATGCAATTTCCATAAACTAATTATACATTTTCATATCTATGCCTGGGTGTAAAGACTTTTTTGTTCAGTTTTTAATTTTTTTAGATTGTTTACTCAAAATGGTTACTTATTCTAAAAAACATTTTATGTAATTATTGATACATGTTCTCAATCAAGGATTGTTTGTCGGGTATGTCTGTAAATTCTTTACTAAATCATTTGTATCAACGCTATCATCATCATTATATTGTGTATGTATTTGTGAATGCATGGAGTAATTTGTTTCTTTCGTTCGGTCTTTCGTACGTTCGTTTGCTCACTGGTTTGTTCGTTTGTCCGCCCGTTCGTTCGTTCATTCATTCACACATAAGTTAATTTCATTGACAAATCCATTCATTTATTTATGTATTTCATTCATTCATTTTAATATGTATTAGTTAAATGTTATTTTTGCATGTTTCCAGAAGGCCACATTGAAAATAAGTCAAATGTTTTGTATATTTTACTTAATGTATACACCTTCTATAAATAAAGATATTATTATTATAATGTGTTTAACAACGAATGCGCTACGTTTGTTTTACACAAATATCAAATGATATTATACATGTAGGAAATAGTAAATGCAGGGCGCACGTCTCGTGTATTTATTGCACATGCAAGATATCGTTGAATTTGGAATAAACTATCTTCCACTGTCATATTTGGTATTTTCAAAGTATGAAAGAGCATAATATAAATTGTCTATTAATTTTGATTATAGCTTTAAAATAATTAAAAATGGTCAACATTTAGGTCCGAAAATGCTTGGTTCTCCGTATAACATAGTGGCTCTCATACCCATATTATTTCTATAATTACCATTGATTTAATAATTAATTAGAGCGACATGAATTTGCATACCAGTCTGCATTTTTAAATAATGACAAGAGCACGTTTAACCACAGGAACCTGGTATTCAATCAAAAAAAAAAATATGCTCAATAAAAAATTACCTACGTATAGAAAAAAACTATACGAAGGTATTTTTTATTGAGCAATTTTTTTTTTTGGATTGAATAACAGGTTCCTGTGGTTTGACATGTATGTATTGGCAGTAGAACAAGTCTCTGTAAATAACTTAAGTCAGCATACCACAGATGTCGTCAATTTACTAATTGGTATTTTGGGATGTTTACATTATACTGTAACTTTGTTAAAAGTTTATAATAATTATTGTAAATTGATCGACGAAAAATGATAGGCTTTTACTACTTTTGGAAGTCTAATTAAAACATGACATTCCAAATTAGTGTTAACCTATAATTTCATTGGTCAGGAGACTTGTGGTTCTGAAAACTTCATTGGATAATGATGATTACGCCCACTGCTGTCAATACCTTATAACTAATTGTCTTGTGTGTGAGAAAAAGAGAAAATAAGAACATTTGAATTTAATTAAAATTAACTATACGATCGTGGATTATTTTTTCTTATGTCACCAATCGCTATGTGACATTCGGTCGCGGGAGTTGTTGATACCTGGAATGAAAATATGTTGAAAACACTCTAATTAATGAACTTATATGATGCGAATCAATAGTAAACAACAGGCTTATTATGTCTTTAATTGTTAGCCTGATATCTGGTCACGGGTTTTGTTTACTTTTCCACAGACATTAATTTTCTTTGTATCATTTGCAAAAATGACCTGGGCCGGTATTCAATAAACATCTTAAGTAATTTTTTAACTTAAGTTATATTTTTCCTTAAATTTGACTTTTTCCTTAACTCTTTATGACTAATATAAAGGAGGAAATCACAATAATATGATTTTATCTTTGTTCTAAAGATGCCAATTATGAAAATGATAATTCATTTCACACTTTTAATGACTGGTTTACAAACTTTTACCATGAAAAAAAATTACACTTAAGTAAAAATTTCGACTTAAGTTAAAAAAAATCTTAAGATGTATATTGAATACGGGCCCTGATATATTCGAATTTGAAAGGAAATGAATGATGTGAGTATTCCAGCGTGTATTTCATTCGTCTCTAATTAGTCCAGTCATCATAAATTTTTTTGGGAATTAATTAGTACATAAGCTATTTTTGGTATGTTGGTTCTGTTTGTGGTGAATAACACCCAGAAAAAAGTCCCCAAGAATCCCATGGTGCAAAAGCGATAGTTTGGGGCTAAAAGTAGAAAAAAATAAATCAAACTGGGAATTTCAGGAATCGATGTATAACTCAAAAACTATTTGGCCAAATGAGTTTTAATTTTCCAAGATGATGTGTATTGATAAAAGACATCATTTTGATTTAGTTTTACTCTCGAGTCGCATTCAAAATGGCCGCCATAATCGAAAATGGCCGCCAAAATGTTGTTTTTACTGTTTAAATCCAAATTTGACTGATTGCCTCTTATATCAGTCATTCTAATTTCAAATGTAAAAATAATAAAGAGTACTTTTATCTTATTTATGATGAAATTATTTTTAAAAAAATAGCGAAACTTATAAAAGCACACAATGTAATTTTGGGCATGAACTGTATAAAAACTTGAATATGACATTCTAGAGCACTATATTGGTTCAAGTACAGAATTATGCCCAAGACACTTTTAACTTTTGATATTGATGAATATTAACAACTTTTGTATTTTAATGAACTTGATTATTCATTGCATAAATCCAATATGGCCACTCCAATCCAAAATGGCCACCAAATTGTTTTACTGTTTAATTCCAAATTTGACTATTTTGTCATATTCTAATTACAAATGTAAGAAGAAAAGAAATTACTTTTATATTATTTGTGATGAATTTCTTTTCAAAGTCAATATTGAACTTATAAAGCTCACAATGTAATTTTGGGCATAAACTGTGTAAAACACAAAAATGACATTCTAGAACCACTATAATTATTCAACTTTAGAATTATGCCTAAGACATATTTAACATTTGATATTGATAAATATTGAGAACTTTTGTATTTTAATGTTGATTATGCATGATATAAATCCAATATGGCTGCTAAAATTATAGAGTCGATAGGTCATACAACAAAAATAACAATTAAACAGACAATAATGAAAGATGCCAATGCAAAGACCTATCTACATCCCGCAATAGGTTCCTAAGTCGCTTCACTTTAATCTTTTCTGAATAGTTCTCAGATGAAGACATTTTTTCGAATGCAGTAGCTATAGTGCCTCTTCCTGAGGGTAGGTAGTCTGTATCATTGTTGTCAACAGACAAATGCTTAATTGGAGATAAGCCTTCTCCATTGACTTTGTGGACCATACCTACGTTTTTCTAATCGAGGTTATATTATTCAGTTTTGAGACAAAGTCTCCCAATTATTTTAGTGATTTTCGAGCTTTTGATCTTGATATACAAAACGAGTTAATTAAGATTTTCATCAGTTAGTCTCAGATTGAATTTCCTTAGGGCTTCCTTGAGGGTTTAGGTAGCCCATATACAGTCATCATTATACCATACATTTGTAGTTTGTCATGGCTTCTAGAGTTTGTGGAGGTCAGAGGGATTGAGCATTCAGCTGTCTCTATGGGCAGTGAAGTAACAATGTTAGACACATCCTCACTATTGTCTAACTTTTCATGAGTAATCATAAGTCTGGTCTCAAAGAAGTTTTTTTCAAATTCACTATTGCTAGCTTCCACAGTTTGGATTGGTCTTAGACAGACGGACATGCTGATGAAATTAGCTGGGAAAGTGGTCACTTCCACAAGTGTCATCTCCAACTTTTCATGTAAAAGTCTCTTGAAGCAACGTTAATTTAGGCAACACAGAGATATATTTTTTCAGGCACACAAGACCTGGGATGAGAGAAACAACTTAATAGCTCTTCCAAAACCAAGAGAAGTACAATTAAATCCTCTGGTCCAGACAAAGTTCATTATCAATTAATTTCTTAAACGCCCATTCATACTCTTTCTCTTTTACTTGATACGTTTAATAATGTATGGGAATCAGATGAACTCCCTTCTTCTTAGCATTGCTAATTCCTATTCCTAAGCTGGGCTTTCTAATGATCATCATGAAAGTTGTCACTGACTGAGGATCTAACAGAAAAGTACTAATACGTTTATATCAGTCTCTTATCCATTCAGAACAGGACTACGGATCCATTGTATATGAATCAGCCTGGAAATCATATCTAATAGCCCTTGAATCACTACATATTCATGGTTAAAGACCTGTCCCTGGATCCTCTATGTTGAGGCAAATGAAATACTGAGTATCCCTTTTTTAACAACAAAAACTTGCCGCTCATTATACATTTGTATTTTAAAACTAAAATTAAATTTCTTTAACAATACATACCAAGTTGTTAATTACACTTTATCAAAATATATCTTTGAATGTAATTCCACCACTTGGCATTTTCCAAACCAAGTACCAAGAACGAAAGAAACATATACCACATGCATCAACCCATGTAATCTGATGTTATATAATCTGTATCACTTTAATATAATACAATGTATATGAGATTAGTCTTATTTTTTTGTCGCTACATATCAATTGCAACTATTTCATTTTCCATTTTAGTTGCGCTTCAGTTCTTATTAACATGACTATATATCATTTTACCAATCTGATAACATACTTCTTGACGTCCTCTTATTTAATTTAACTTATTTAGTAATTTCAATTAACAGTGAAAATTCATATAAGGACTCATTGTGATAGAAAAACAACATTGTAATAAAAAGTAATCACATACAAATCACCGCCACTAACATATTCATTGTACATTATAACTACTAACCTCCACAAAAAATGCGTCTGAAACAAAAGAAGTCCAATACATTTTTTGCTATCTAGAACTACTTCTTGATTACTAAAGTACCAAATCTATGTTTTTGGAAGGTGATACTTTCCTACATCATCATATTCAAAATAGTTACCCTCGGCCCAATAACAGGACAGTAAATAGTACCACTTGTTGTATACATTGCAGAGTGAGACTTTTGATAAAAGCTGAAGTTATTACTGCAGAAATATTATGTTATGGCAACTTAAACTGTAAAACTTATAAGAACAATGTATAATAATTAAGTATTCAAACGCACAAAAGTTTCATTCATAAACTGTTGAGGTAACAAGATTTACTAATATTGAAAATAGTTTCATTCACTATTTAAGGTAGTGCTCGAACATGTGGTGGTGATTTACGCCAGGTCGTATGTGTTTCCGCCACAAAAATGCTAAAATACGTCAAAGTTGACTTTCCGTCAGTACTTCCAGTACTTTGATTAATCTTTATAATGTAAATTACTAAAACTATATTGATTAAATACCTTTCAATGCTAAAATACTGGAAAAATCTACTAACTTGACAGTTTTTTATTGCAGAAAATGTTTTATACAATTCAAAAATTAATCTTAAACCGAATGAAGTTTGGGCGGCCATATTGGATTATGGTGGCCATCTTGGATTCTAAGCCGATATAAAAAACATTCAAAAAGATGCTGTTGATAAATTTTTACCAGTGTAGAAAATTTAAAATGTCAGGAATGAACTGTTTTTGAGTTACACGGGGATTCCAGAAATTTGCAGTTTTATTCATTTTTTCCATCTTTTAGCCCAAAAATCTCGCTTTTGCACCATAGGATTCTTGGGGACTTTTTTCTGGTCATTCTCCATCACATAAAGAACCAATATACCAAAAATGGCTTATGTACTAATTTATTCCCCAAAAGGCCAATTTTGAACTTTAGATGACTGGTCTAAATTATTTACTATGAATATTAGCTAACTTTTTTGTACGGAACTTTAAGTGAACAAGCTGTGCGCATTTACTTTTTATTTGATTCATAGGATTTCATTAAAATGACCAGATATATCAATATTTGAATGGAACTTAAAGTAAACAAACCAGCCTGTATCCCAGTTGTGTATGATTGTTTCTGATTATTAAAAATGAATGTTAATCTAATTATTCGAACGGGACATTACGTAAATCAAACCGTGCTCATTTCCGTTTATTTGACTTGAAATATAATAAAATAAAGATAACATTGATATTTAAAGGGGCATACCCTACAACTTGGTGCATCTAGAATCAAGTCAAAATGATGATAAATTAGAAGCTTGTAAAGAAAAAAGCCGACGAAGAAAGTTTCAGCCAAAAATTCATCCAATTAAGAATAAAATCACAAAAAACATTAGTTTCCATAAAAGATCGGAAACTCTTTGGAATTTGTTGTACAATTTTTGTGTGGAAGTGATTTATTATTCATAGCTATGATTTTTGCGGCTAGTACTTAAACTAGTCATTTTATGACCCAAGTTCTTCTTGCAATTATCCATTATATATTGTTTTACATATACATCTAACACATTTTTACAATTTCACAGAATGTTTGTCAGTTGTAGGGTATGCCCCTTTAAACCCGAACTTTGAATAATCGAACGTGTGTGTATGCCACTTGTGTAAGATTGTCATAATTAGTACAATTCCTCGAGGCTTCATTTGTGTTTGATTATTAATTATGAATATAACTTAAGCGAAGAACCAGTGCACTATTGGGTTTTATTTGACTCATATGCTTTGATACAAAAATGACTAGCTATAGTAGCTATATTAATATTTGAACGCTACTTAATCAAGTAAAGAAACCAGCGTGTAAGATCGATTGTGACATTTGATAAGAATATTAATTAACTTATTTGAGCGGAACAGTACAGAAATAACCCGTGGAAGCGAAACTGATGACATATTTCAGGAATAAATCAAGATTTCTATTTAAATGCGATATTTCATTTCTAACAATTCATAATGAAAAAATAACGTCTTACTCAGCATGTTGATATCGCGCAATCTTTGTGTATGGAATATTGTGTATTGGATAGAATTAGAATTGAATATTTACAATGAATCATCCTAAATTATTGACTTGAACGAATTACTCACGAGGTAGATGCATGGTAATCAGGTCATAGGTTATATTTACGTTTCCACGGACATTTTATTCCCTCATTTGCACAGAATATTTAATTTAAAATAATCAAAATACCGTCCTCAACAACTTTTAGATAATTATGATTGATGCATACTCAAAAAAACGTTTGGTTTCGTTTAAAAATCGTTAAACATGGTCAATATTTGGTTGCCACAAGATTTGATTTAAAAGTGATCAAAATACTGTCATTAACAGCCAGGATTGATTTGTATAAGAATTGAATATTTAAAAACAGCGTGTATCACCTTTAGTGTTTTCAAACTGATTTGAATTGATATTTATCAATTTGGAAATTGAGAATTTATTGTAATTGAAGAGCGTGGACATAGGATATCAGTAATGTGTTATTTTGCTTTAAAATCGCCCAAGATGGTCAATATATAGGTCGGGAATAAATATGATCACGGGGTTCGAAGTTAATTTTTTTCATTTAGAATCGTTAGAAATCAAATTTGAATTGTGAAAAGCCTGTTTATTCCATTAAATTAAACGATTTCAATTGAAATAATCAACACCAAACCCCGTGATCATTTTTAATTCATTCCCGACCTAAATATTGACCATCTTGGGCTATTTTAAAGCAAAATAACACATTATTGATACGTTTGTTAAACAACTTGAAAAGTAGTCTCAGATTAAATGTATTCACCCGACCCAAACAGTGAGTATGTGGGTCGACATTTCTTTCTTATTTGTTTACATTGCAAGCTTAAACTGAAAACGAAAACGGGAATATGGAATGACATTTTTTGTAAAAATCGCTACACAAGTTGGGACGAGGAATTTTTGAATGATTCGGTCGCGTGACGTTCTCCAAACCGAGCATGTTTTAAGTACCACCTAAGTCAGTGACAAATAAAACTATCACATGTATTAAGTTGATCTTTTTCACTGGGTTTGTGTATTGTTTTTGTACTACTTATCCTCCATCGCCGACCATCAAGTGGCGAGGCTGACATCACTAGATAAGAAAGTGGTAAGTGGGTCAACATCCACTAAATCAGAAATAGGCAATTGAAACACATGCTAAAAAATGCAAATCATGATTTTGTAACATGCGCTTGTTATTGCACAAAATGCACTGCACGAGAGGCTATCAATGTAGCCATAATGACTTTATTATATATAGTTAAGTGGAGAGATGAGTGTTATTTCCTCCATTATTAAATAATGCATCGTAAAATTATGTCAATCATCATGAGAACAAATGACCTTTTAAATCCATTTTGTGTACACTCGTCCTCACGTAACCTGCTCATTTTATCACAATAAATAACAATTTCCATGGTACATGTACTTGATAACGTATTTCAGTACGAATAGAAATTTTGTAATAATCTTCTTTGTCCCAATGAAACAATGGTGTAATAACACTATGAATAGTAACACTAGTTATGTAATAACACTATTGATAGTAACACTAATTATATAATAATAATATTAATAGTAACACTACATGTAGTTATATAATAATACTTTTAATAGTAACACTAGTTATATAATAATACAATTAACAATAACACGAGTTATATAATAATACAATTAACAATAACACTATAGTTATATAATAATACAATTGATAGTAACACTAGTTATATAATGATACAATTGACAATAACACTAGTTTTATAATAATTCAATTGACAGTAACACTAGTTATATAATGACACTATTAATAGTAACACAAGTAATATAATAACACTATTAAAAGTAACACTAGTTATATAATAACATTATTGATAGTAACCCTAGTTATATAATAACACTATTGATACTAACACTAGGTATAAAATAACACTATTAATAGTAACACAAGTTATATAATACTACTATTAAAAGTAACAATAAAACTATTACTAGTAACACTAGTTATATAATAATACAATTGATAAGAACACTAGTTATATAATAATACAATTAATAGTAACACTAGTTATATAATAATACAATTGATAGAAACACTAGTTATATAATAACACTATTGACAGTAACACTAGTTATATAATAACACTACTGATACTAACACTAGTTATATAATAATACCATTAACAAGAACACTAGTTATATAATAATACTATAAATAGTAACACAAGTTATATAATACTACCATTAAAAGTAACAATAAAACTGTTAATAGTAACACTAGTTATATAATAATACAATTGATAAGAACAGTAGTTTTATAATAATACTATTAATAGTAACACAAGTTATATAATAACACTATTGATAGTAACACTATAATAATACTATTAAAAGTAACACTAGCTATTTGCTAAAAGTATTAATAGTAACACTAGGAATATGATAAATTTAAATACTATTAATAGTAATATGAGTTATACAATAATGCTATTAATGGTAACATGAGTAATATAATAATGCTATTAATAGTAACATGAGTCATATAATGATACTATTGATAAGAAAACTTGTAGTAATAATACATGTATTATTAATAGTTAATTTGTTTACATTGCAAGCTTAAACTGAAAACGAAAACGGGAATATGGAATGACATTTTTTGTAAAAATCGCTACACAAGTTGGGACGAGGAATTTTTGAATGATTCGGTCGCGTGACGTTCTCCAAACCGAGCATGTTTTAAGTACCACCTAAGTCAGTGACAAATAAAACTATCACATGTATTAAGTTGATCTTTTTCATGGGTTTGTGTATTGTTTTTGTACTACTTATCCTCCATCGCCGACCATCAAGTGGCGAGGCTGACATCACTAGATAAGAAAGTGGTAAGTGGGTCAACATCCACTAAATCAGAAATAGGCAATTGAAACACATGCTAAAAAATGCAAATCATGATTTTGTAACATGCGCTCGTTATTGCACAAAATGCACTGCACGAGAGGCTATCAATGTAGCCATAATGACTTTATTATATATAGTTAAGTGGAGAGATGAGTGTTATTTCCTCCGTTATTAAATAATGCATCGTAAAATTATGTCAATCATCATGAGAACAAATGACCTTTTAAATCCATTTTGTGTACACTCGTCCTCACGTAACCTGCTCATTTTATCACAATAAATAACAATTTCCATGGTACATGTACTTGATAACGTATTTTAGTACGAATAGAAATTTTGTAATAATCTTCTTTGTCCCAATGAAACAATGGTGTAATAACACTATGAATAGTAACACTAGTTATGTAATAACACTATTGATAGTAACACTAATTATATAATAATACTATTAATAGTAACACTACATGTAGTTATATAATAATACTTTTAATAGTAACACTAGTTATATAATAATACAATTAACAATAACACGAGTTATATAATAATACAATTAACAATAACACTATAGTTATATAATAATACAATTGATAGTAACACTAGTTATATAATGATACAATTGACAATAACACTAGTTTTATAATAATTCAATTGACAGTAACACTAGTTATATAATGATACTATTAATAGTAACACAAGTAATATAATAACACTATTAAAAGTAACAATAAAACTATTACTAGTAACACTAGTTATATAATAATACAATTGATAAGAACACTAGTTATATAATAATACAATTAATAGTAACACTAGTTATATAATAATACAATTAATAGTAACACTAATTATATAATAATACTATGGTATAAAAGGTATAAAATAACACTATTAATAGTAACACAAGTTATATAATACTACTATTAAAAGTAACAATAAAACTATTACTAGTAACACTAGTTATATAATAATACAATTGATAAGAACACTAGTTATATAATAATACAATTAATAGTAACACTAGTTATATAATAATACAATTAATAGTAACACTAGTTATATGATAATACAATTAATAGTAACACTAGTTATATAATAATACAATTAATAGTAACACTAGTTATATAATAATACAATTGATAGAAACACTAGTTATATAATAACACTATTGACAGTAACACTAGTTATATAATAACACTACTGATACTAACACTAGTTATATAATAATACCATTAACAAGAACACTAGTTATATAATAATACTATTAATAGTAAAACAAGTTATATAATACTACCATTAAAACTAACAATAAAACTGTTAATAGTAACACTAGTTATATAATAATACAATTGATAAGAACAGTAGTTTTATAATAATACTATTAATAGTAACACAAGTTATATAATAACACTATTGATAGTAACACTATAATAATACTATTAAAAGTAACACTAGCTATTTGCTAAAAGTATTAATAGTAACACTAGGAATATGATAAATTTTAAATACTATTAATAGTAATATGAGTTATACAATAATGCTATTAATGGTAACATGAGTAATATAATAATGCTATTAATAGTAACATGAGTCATATAATGATACTATTGATAAGAAAACTTGTAGTAATAATACATGTATTATTAATAGTAACATTAGTTTTATAATATTAATTATTAACACTAGTACTATTAATAGCAACACTAGTTACATAATGCTATTGTTAATAGCCATGATAGTTATAATAATTATAATAATATTAATAGTAAAATAGTGTTTTGATTATAATAATGTTTATTATTACAATGATGTTTGAACAAAAACATTTTCTGTGTCAATAGTAATTTAGTTCAACAGAATAATTTCTGTCTTATTTCAATACAAATGAAATACAAACAAACAATATAATGGCTAAATTTATACACAACCATTCTATAGGACTATGAGACCACGTTTACGTTAACAGTGTTTCGCCTCCACTTCTGTGTGTTTCTGAGTGTCGGTTTGGGTTAGTACATTTGGGAGATTGTTGTTTTTTTTGGATGGAAGGATGCTTATTGGTTCTTATTTATATTCTACAAGTCCATAAACACTTTTTGCAGTGAATCGGTTACGATGTTGTTGTTTTTTTAAATTTATTTTTATTCCTCATACTCGTACAATCATATTAATTGTTTTGTTATATATCATCATGCACGTATAACATTTTTATATTATTGCAAATATATGATGTTTTCATATTAAGAATATATACATTTTTAGGAGAAAAGAAATGAAGAAAAAATAGAGGGTTTAAAGGGGCAGCCCTGGAACTGAAGTGTCTCGAATATAAATCAAATTGGTATCATTTTAATGCCTAAATCAATTAAGGAAAGCCCTGTAAAATATTTACAAAATATCCCGCTAGTTTACTCAAAATACACTTTTCAAGATTTACCAAACCTGCCGATTTCGGCCTCAGAAATTATTCGTCATTTTCACAACTCGACCCTTTCGGTATCTGTCAAAACCGAAAATATCGCGGCAAAAATGCCAACAAACTGAAATGGTAAGTATTGCTCATGTTATGTTCACTTGAAAGGCAGCGCACATGCTCAGTTGAACTCTCAGTCGTATCGGAAATATCGTTGTCGTCAATAAAAGGCTAACAGCCTTTTATTCAAACCGACATACAAATACCGACGCGCGCGTTATAGGGTCATTTTTGAACGCACATTCTTCTTTGACTTTTCGGTAACAATTGGTTTTACAAGTGACAAACCCATTTTTGGTGTACGAAAAAACCAGTTCCTGGGCATGCCCCTTTAAGCTCGTTTCCTATTCTATAGAATTAATAATATTCATACACGAATGATATCTGCAACAGTTGAAATGTAAAAGGTTTTAAAAAGTTTTTGCTCGAAAAAAAAAGATAAATTATAATTCAAAACCGATCCATTTGGTGTTATGCAAAATTAAGTGCTTGATTTCTGTTTTTTGCGTGAAATATATAAGATTTCATAAGAAGTAAAATGAAATTTATTATATTTCTTCCTTTAATATATTCCTTTTCTATTATTCGAAAACACACTTGAACATTTAAGATTTCTATCGGATAGAAATTTTCCAAGTTTATTCCACAAATGTTGCACATGATTACATTCCCAAACTGTGACAAATTCTCGACGATGTTTTGGTCAAATCATGCTCAGGTCCACTGGGTCAAAATACTACATGTAGTTTATGATTTTATTTCATGGATACCAAATAATTTGTAACCAATTCAATATTGTAAAAATATCAATAGATGGACTGCGTTTTACACTTTTTGCGTACGAATAGGGTGCATATTTTTGTTGCAAACGTCAGTGGTTAGTGAGAATGAGTCGTTTATATGCTCAAGTTCGCGCTGAAATAGTACTGTGCAGTTCAGTCGATCTTTTAGTTGCTGACGTTACGGACGCACTTTTCGAGATATATTTTCCAGATTTTAAGCTTCGAGGTAAGTTTTGTTAAAGTACTCATAAGCGACATACAATGTTCATAGAGTCGATCACATATTATCTTTATTGAACATTTATTGATTTGTTTTCTGTATGAATCGCATTTTGTTTTTACTTTTCCTCAGATTTCGGATAATTTCATTGCAGTAATGAATTAACAATAATCTTTGCTGCGTTCATAGTACGTTATAATATCTTTTTAAAACAGTACATTCCCGGTAATTTTTTATTACATACATGTATATTTAAATGATTTTTGTCAATGTCTATATGACCATGTGTGCAAGATGAACATTGAAAAAAAGTCTCATTAAGTGACGCATGTAGCCCGACAAAGCTGCCCGACTAAATATTTGAATTTCCGAAATCTCAAGTGTGGCTCATTTGACTTGTACCCATGTTTGGAAGGTGATTTTATCAAAATGATGAAAACCGAAATTCCTTGAATATCGGACAATTTTCCGAGTCCCTTTTTTTTCGTTTTTTTATCAAAAGTACTTGATTTATTTGTCAAGTCCGGAAGGGGCCCGATTTTATATATATATATGTATATTGATTGCTTACCTTCTTGTAAGAAAGTTTGGAATCGCACGAGCGTAACGGACAGGGGATTCAACCAACCACACAGAGATATCGTATAACTTTAAAATAAATTTTCTAAAACATCGTGAATTATCACTGAATGACCAGTTCCTAGCTCACCATGGCGACCAATTATGTCTGGATAATTTTATATTACAGGGAGGCCATCTGTATATTGATTACAAGATTGTACTGTAAATCAATTATTTCAGGAGCGAGAAGCATAGCTAACACGATGAGGACTTCGGTTGTATATGTCCTGATCGTATGCATTCTGTCGGTGACATTAATTACCATCGAACCTGTGGATGGTTATTTTCACGGGCCATGCAAATGGTTGGGATCGAGATGTCGAGTTAATATGAGAATACCAATGAGTTCACCACGCCGGTGCGACTACAGAAGAAACAAATTATGTGTAAGAATTCGAAATAGATGTGAATGCATTACGCTTCGGTGATGAATAAGGCATAAGCAATCGATGGAGACGTATATTCTTTTCATCTGTCAATTCTATAAGCAGACAGAGGTAGTGACTATGTTTTCACGATTCAGTTTGTAAACTTGTTTCATAAAAAATAAATGACTACGTAATCACTCTTATGCATGTCGATATCATAGATAAATAAAGAATCATAGTACACTAGCAGACGGCTTTGTTTATTATTATTACTAATTGACACAACGAGACATATCCAGTGAATATTGAATTATTAACATACCAGTTACACGCCCGTTTAACTCATAACGAGTGTAATTTATCCTTCGGTAAAAATGTTGTGAAGAACTTTCGTTCCTCGTTGTGAGCCCCCATATTTTTTGTCAACAAGGAAAGTTTTTCCAAAACTATGAAGAATACAAGCCTTGGTATAAAAATATCGAAATGCAGTTAGCTAGCTATGGGTTTTCCGAGCACGCACATGTACATATATTGACCAGAATTGACGTTTTGGATGTTATATTTGGTCAGGCGAGAAGTTCATACTCGTTTTCAAGTCGTACGGTTTTACCATCAATTTGTCCACCAACATGCAAAATCTTTACATGTGCTGACTCGGAAAACCCTAAGCTAGCCAACTGCATATTGCTATTTTTACACAAAGGCCTGTATTCTTCAATAGTTTGGAAAAAACTTACATACATGTACAATACAATGACAAACAATATATGTGCTCCTTTATTCGCCAATGAGATTTCATAATCATTAACTATTACGTTAAATTCGTTTGAAATAGCCAGTTTTTCACTTCCGCTATTCCATTTACTTTCCTGGGAATCGGTAATACAGAACAACATGGTGTTTTCTAATAAGTTATTGTCTCTTACATTGACAAACGTTACTGAATTTGATATAAACTAATTAATTGTCAGAACTTTAGAGCGAAAAGAACGATGATTTCTTCTTAACTGATAAAAGTTTAGAGAAATTAATTGTTTGAGCGACCGATGGCTGGAACAGAGAAATCATACAACTTCATGTCTATAATATGATCGTGATTCTAAAAGAATTTAATGAACCTCAAACAACTGCCGTATACAATATAGTATTGTATTGTAAATGTAATGAAGGATGGCCGACAACTGTCACTATGATAAGACAGTTTCTAATGGCTGCTCAACAAATCTTTCATTTTAAACGGAACAGTAATGGAATAGTGGCAGCTGGAGGTGGAGCTTTCTATCAAAAGCGAGGGTTGTTGATGGTCTAATTAATGGACCACTAACTGATGATACTAACGTACGTGGTTTGTTTGGCAGTTGTTAGAGGTTTTAGTGGCAGTTGTTATATTCTTTTTTCGTTTGTGCGCCGCACCTATAATAGGCCACCACATCTCCCTCACTGCTCCAATTAGAGTTGTCGCACGACCACAGGTGTAGTTCCCGCCCGACCGCGATGCGATTCATACCATGATGCCTGTTTTATTAAACTGTGCATGATCGTAGCATATGATAACAGACACATTTTAAACGAAAAAAAATTGGGGGCCACTGATCTCGTTTTTGAGTTATCTGCACTTAAATTTGCTTATTTTAGGTCATTTCAAGGGCAGACAACTCATGCATAAATCTTTAATACCATACTTTTACTTTTGGTAAATGTTTTCATTTTATTCTTGGTAAAGTTAAGAGATTCATAATTAGGTTATTTTTTAAGAAAATTGGCATTGGTTCAGGTAATCATGTACTGTGGAATCATTAATTTTCGTTGGGGATTTAATTTCGTGGATGAGCCGACCCACGAAATCCACGAAATTAAATCCCCACGAATTTAAGTGCAGAGATTTCAAAAATCAAAATCCACGAATTTATGTCCCCACGAAATAGCCATTTTAGTAAAAACCACGAAAATTGAGCCCAACGAAAATAAATAAAATACAGTATTTATTTTAGCATGTCCAGAGTTTTCAAAAGAGTACACGTATATTTTGGAGGGGTGGAGCCGTTGTCCAAATTTTCTATTATCTGGAAAACTTAATGGAAATTAATCCATGCCAGTCTTCATGGACAAAAAAATAACAGTTGCTGAATGATCGTCTAGAACGTCTGTTTGTTCGTCTCTGTACTTCCTGGAATGAGATGAAGGCTGTTTTGAAACCAAGCTATGACTTACACGTAGGTGTACACCTCTTCAAACACACCATTGTACCGCCCATGGCACATTTAATCCATTTGCACGAGTTTCTTGTGTATCCATTTTATAATCTTGATCGGTTACAATATTGTGTAAAACAGAGAATGTGTAAGATTTGAACAAAGAATGTGGTCATGTGACTCGTACAATTTGGCTTCTTATATGATGAATGAACAAGAAGCTTTCATTATCTGAAAGACAGAATGTTTCTGATGAGAATTCGTTCCCAGATGTGGTCAATTTGGAATGTTGCGATATCTTATGGACTGGTAAATTTGTTATTTTGTAATATATTGTTATAAGTTATAATTCATGCGACTGCTTGGTTTCCTAATATTGCAACTATTGTAATGTATCGTAAAGGTATGGAGGTACACGTCGTGTTTTATGTCAAATAAAATACAGTACAACAGAGTGTCCAATTATGTTTTATTTTGTAACAATGGGACCCGTTGGGATTTAATTGAAATGCTATCGGAAACCTAAGGGACTGGTACGTTATTGTGGCGGTGTATAAAAGTGTTCTTTCTGGTTATTTTCTCGTTGTTGCAATGATTAATCTTTTCTTGATATAAACATACACGAATACCTATCTTTATTTGAATGAAAGCAAAGATACTTTACTCCGTGGTCGAGTGGTTAAGGCTCTGACTTGCTTACGGAGGATTGGAGTCTAGTACTGGTTCTTCCCAGGAACGATGATAAGCTGAACTGTCCGCCTCATATGACTGATGGAGTGAGGGTTCAAGCCTAGCCCTATCATTTCAGCTTTTCGGTTGACCGATTTCGTGAACGAATCCTGAAGGGCAATCCTGTCAGCGTTACACAGATCTGCATATTTACGGATGGGGCCAAGTTGAAAGTGTTTCGCCGTCACAAACAGTCTAATTATTTGGACTATGTTCAAGCCTAGCTAACGACCATGTCTCTTTATATGAAATAGTATAGGCATTTGCTTACGGAGGATGGGAGTCTCGTACTGGTTCTTCCCAGGAACGATGATTAGGTATACTGTCCGCCGCCTCATATGACTGGCTGTTGAAAGGGGCGTAAAACTGAAACAAACAAACAATACTGCAATATTTACACATAATTCAGTGCATTAATTATTGACAATAACTTTCGGTGAATTATAACTTTGTTACAACAAACATGGCCATCACGTGACGTATATGATAAGAAATTTTACAACTATTTAGTGATTGATTTAATATATTCACAGACGTGTTGTAATCATATATTCAAGCGGCTACATGGCTTGGCTCGGTTCACGACGGCAGAATGTTAAGGCCATCATTATCAAAGACTTGTGAGAGGTAATTGCTATTTTAATTCTTAGTAAAGTTTAACATTAATCAAATTGAAGCATGAACACACTACACAGTGATGTATGTTTTATAAAATTGATATGAAGACTTCAATACAGCTTCCTCCTTCATTATTATTTGCTTAAGTGAAGACGGACGAAACGTAAACATCCGGTCGTTGGGTCGCTTACGTATTTAATAAACGCGCTTGAAATTCAATCCCAACGAAGAACGAACTCAGAAAGCTGAAATCTCCACTGAGTTTTGATATTGAGTTTTGACCTGAGGTTTCATAAAAAGTTTCTTACTTCGTGTTTGTACAGGTACAAAATGTTTATATGGTGATGCAGTTGATTTCATTTACTTAGTTTATCATTATGTGGTTACAGATAGCGTGGACATACGAAACAGTCTTCAATCAAAGCTGTAAGCATGCACAAGACACTTCAAACCTAAATTTGTTTGGGAGATTTGGACGAATCATTCATGGTGATAAACTACCAACACAATTTGACTCAAATTTGAGCGAAAGCAACAGCAAGCAATATGTGACAATTAATGGATTTAAGGTAAGACTTTATTCAATGATTGAGCATTACATGAAACACTTGTTCTTAATCAATATAGGCGTACATGTATTAGGTATCTGCAAAAAAGATTCCAAGAGTTTTATGATGTATGTGGTCAAAGTAGGAAGAATATGTGGTACTTAGATCACATGCTTATTAATTATTGATCTGTTTAGTAACAGTTGTGTACCGTGAAATTTCTATGTAGATTTAGAAAGATAGTACAGTCACTTTATTATTATTATTATGTGTGTAAGTTATTAAAAAATTATACATGTATACTCACTTTATTATTGGTATTAAATGTGTCCGTTATTTAAGAATAGAGTAATTTTATTATTATCATATTTGCAAGTTGTTTACAAATATAATAACTTTATTGTTATGCTCCCTCTCGAAGAAAAGTGTCCGTAACCAAACCTTGTCTGGCCAATAACTAGAGAACGATTTGGCCTAAGCTCTTCCAGATTTCTTTGGCTGGTTGGTCATCACATGTAGATGACCCCTATTGATTTTAGGTCAGCATGTAAAAGGTCAAGGTCACAGTGACCTTCAGTACAAAAGCATTGTCTGATAAACAACTAAAGAACGATTTGGCCTTAGGTCCTCAGATTTGGTTGGGAAGTTGGTCATTCATTTCTTAATAATTATTATTGTAAGTTCAATAGCACAAAGGTCAACGTCTTGCTATCCAGGCTAAAATAGGAGGTATCAGTGTTTCACAAACACTTCTTGTTATTTATTATGTGTGTGAGTTATTTAAAAATAAAGGACTTTATCATTGTTATACATATAAAATTATGCGTGAGTTTTTAGCTCACAGAGCACTGTGTGTCATTGTCCGGCGTCGTGCGCCGTCGAATTTTACTTCGTAAACATACTAGGGGAACACATTTTAGTTCAATTTTCACAGAACTGAGTCAGTATGTTAATTTCGACAAAATTTCGGACGAGTTCGATAATGGGTCACTTGGGGTCAAAAACTAGGACACCAGGGCAAATTAAGGGAAAACCTTGTGAACACTCTAGAAGTCACTGTTTTAATGGATCTTCATGAAACCTTGTCAGTATGTTAGTCTTTATTCTATCTTGGACAAGTTGGAACATGGGTCATCTACGGTCAAAAACTAGATCACCAGGCAGGGATTTTTTGGAGGCGATTTTATAGCAGAAGTTCGGTCATATTCCCAATGGAAAATAGTATCTTTTTTTCCCAATTCACAGACAAAAATTCCCAATCAAAAAATAAGTAAATGTTTTTTTTATTAATTTTATAAGTTCATTAACATCACTATTGGTAGTAAATACCTTATTATGCTACTGTTTTTTGGGAGAATAAGTTGAACATTGCAAAAATTGTAGTTATACATTTCCCCAATTTTGATTAAAACACCGCGAAAATTCCCAATCCCAAGGGTATGGGTCATATTCCCAAAATACCGAGAAAAAACCCTGCCATGGCTGATTGCTGGAAAGTCTTGTGAACACTCTAAAAGTCACTGTTTTAGTTTGATCTTCACCAAACCTTGTCAGAATGTTTGTCTTAATGATATGTGGGACGTATTCGAACATGTTTTAGCTGGGGTCAAAAAGTAGGTCACCAGGTCAAATCTTTTCATTGGATCTTTACCAAACGTTGTCAGATTGTTTGTCCTAATGATATCAATGACAAGTTAGAAAATGGTTCACTTGGGGTAAAAAACTAGGTCACCAGGTCAAATCTTAGAAAAAGTTTATTAACACTGTAGATGTCAAATTTTGGTTGGATCTTCACCAAACCTTGTCAGAATGTTTGTCTTAATGATATGTAAGACAAGTTCGAACATGGGTCATCTGGGGTCAAAAACTAGGTCACTAGGTCAAATCTTAGGCAAACTTTGTTAACATTGTAGATGTCACAGTTTTTATTGGATCTTCACGAAATTGTGTTAGAATGTTTGTAGATTTCACAGTTTTTATTGGATCTTCATCAAACCTCGTAAAGATGTTTGTCTTAATGATGTGTAGGACAAGTTTAAACTTGGGTCATCTAGGGTCAAAATCTAGGTCACCAGGTCAAATCACAGGAAAACCTTGATATCAGCAGACCTTATGACACAGTTTCAAAGCAATGTTTTAATGAGTAAACAATGATTGTCATAGGAAACTACCTAGAGATGATAGGGGTGACTTATTCACCAAGGAAATTAATCAGACCCTGGACAGCGTTTCGTTTTTTTGCTGGATTGAGAAACTTTCAGAAAGGTTCTTGTACCGAACGAATTGGGAAAAATTGCGACATGCTGACCCAAATTGGGAATTTCTTTAATGCATTGGGAATTGCTGGAAAGTCTTGTGAACACTCTAAAAGTCACTGTTTTAGTTTGATCTTCACCAAACCTTGTCAGAATGTTTGTCTTAATGATATGTGGGACGTATTCGAACATGTTTTAGCTGGGGTCAAAAAGTAGGTCACCAGGTCAAATCTTTTCATTGGATCTTTACCAAACGTTGTCAGATTGTTTGTCCTAATGATATCAATGACAAGTTAGAAAATGGTTCACTTGGGGTAAAAAACTAGGTCACCAGGTCAAATCTTAGAAAAAGTTTATTAACACTGTAGATGTCAAATTTTGGTTGGATCTTCACCAAACCTTGTCAGAATGTTTGTCTTAATGATATGTAAGACAAGTTCGAACATGGGTCATCTGGGGTCAAAAACTAGGTCACTAGGTCAAATCTTAGGCAAACTTTGTTAACATTGTAGATGTCACAGTTTTTATTGGATCTTCACGAAATTGTGTTAAAATGTTTGTAGATTTCACAGTTTTTATTGGATCTTCATCAAACCTCGTAAAGATGTTTGTCTTAATGATGTGTAGGACAAGTTTAAACTTGGGTCATCTAGGGTCAAAATCTAGGTCACCAGGTCAAATCACAGGAAAACCTTGATATCAGCAGACCTTATGACACAGTTTCAAAGCAATGTTTTAATGAGTAAACAATGATTGTCATAGGAAACTACCTAGAGATGATAGGGGTGACTTATTCACCAAGGAAATTAATCAGACCCTGGACAGCGTTTCGTTTTTTTGCTGGATTGAGAAACTTTCAGAAAGGTTCTTGTACCGAACGAATTGGGAAAAATTGCGACATGCTGACCCAAATTGGGAATTTCTTTAATGCATTGGGAATTTTTAAAAACAAAGACATTTATATTATCGACTGCTCCTCCTTGGGCCTTTATTTCAGCACTGAATGTTGCAATAAATTGTACCAAAAATAACCCTTTTTTGACCGGTATCAATTAAAGAAGGAAAATATATTTTTATCGCTGCTGGATGTACTTTAGACCTTTCTGTGATTCTTCATCTAGAGTCCCAGCTCTTGATCTTGATATACAAAATATGTAGGTATATTATGTACTAACATAATCAATAACAGTTTATTATTTTGTGGTTACAGGTCACTAGTAAATGATAGACACAAGACACTTCAAACATAAGACTATGCTCGGGAGATTTTTTTGTGCGATAAATTACCAGCACAGATCAACGCCAATAAGAGCAAGAATGACAGTCAGCAATATGTTGAATTCATGACTTTGAGGTGAGTTTTTATTTAATGAATGTGTAGTACATGACTCTCACTCAATCCCAATTGATGTATTGGGCTAGTCACTTACTAATATTCAAGTAAGTCAGTTACATATTTAGTCAATAAAATATTTAATCAGGCACTTGCATATTTAGTCAATAAAATATTTAATCAGGCACTTGGATATTTAGTCAATAACATATTTAATCAGGCACTTGCATATTTAGGCAATAAAATATTTAACAAGGCACTTGCATAAATTATTTAGTCAATAAAATATTTAATCAGGCACTTGCATATTTAGTCAATAAAATATTTAATCAGGCACTTGCATATTTAGTCAATAAAATATTTAATCAGGCACTTGCATACCAAGTAAGGCACTTGCATACTTAGCATGACCTTTATTCAGAGGTGACCCCTAAGACAGGTTTAACTTTACTTAATCAGATCCGTACTAACTTAGTTCGTCATTTAATACTTAAAAGCACCAAGTTATTTTTTATATTTGTGCTTAGTTTTTTTTAAGTTTAATTAACAATTGAAATGTTCTATTTGTAGAATGGTGCAGAGATCTTGGATATTGATGCAGCGATCTTGGATATGATGCAGAGATCTTGGATATGATGCAGAGATCTTGAATATTGCTCATTAACTAGATGTATGCTGAGGTGATATTCACAGTTTCCCATGATGCTCCTGTATGGATCAGATGCTTACCTGAGGGTATGTACACATTACACTAGTCCCAATTCTAGTTTCATAGACATGCTCTTAGCTAGCTAAGATTGTATCATAGTTACTTTGTATATCTTTCAACAATGTTCAATAAGTGCCCACTTATTTGCTAAATTCATACACATGTTCTTGAACTAGACATTCTGTCAGCTGATGGATCCTCATAAAAGCAGGACCATGGTTGCATTTTGTCTTAGAGTGATCAGTTGTTTCAGTACAGTTTTAGTAAATAGTTAAAACAATTCTTCACAACATTAAGCAACATACAATTAGCAAGTCACTTACCTTGTTATATACATGAAATATATTGTGATTTTATTAAACTGTCAAAGCTGAATAATTACATGGTCGCTGAATGCGTTTATTTTTTGCATTGTACTGCATTCCAAAGTTTCTTTTTATTTTATGGCAAGGGAATGTTCAATTTTATTTTAAGTTTTTCACAAACGCTAAGCAACCGGTTAAAAAATGAAGTTGATTATATAGCTTACAAAATTATCAAGTCACATTGTTGAAAAAAGTAAATGTTTGTATTGACCGTGAAATTATGCAGTTTTGACAAATTGATAAAAGTGCAGGATAACATTATTGGTACGTACAAGTGATATACACTAAGTGACATACACTGATTAACATACAATTCGCCATTCACCAAGTTATTTACACTAATTGACATACAATAAGTCATCAAGTTACATACACTAATTAACATACAATAATTAACATACAATTAGCCATTCATCAAGTTATATACACTAATTAACATACAATTAGCCATTCACCAAGCTATATACACTAATTAACATACACTTATTAACTTACAATTAGCCATTCACCAAGTTATATACACTAATTGACATACAATTAGTCATGTTTCGAAGTTATATACACTAAGTAACATACACTAAGTAACATACACTAATTAACATACAATTAGCCAGTCACCAAATTACATACACTAATTAACATACAATTAGCCATTCACCAAGTTACATACACTAAGTAACATACACTAATTAACATACAATTAGCCATTCATCAAGTCATACACACTAATTAACATACACTAATTAACATACAATTAGCCATTCATCAAGTTATATACACTAATTAACATACACTAATTAACATACAATTAGCCATTCACCAAGTTATACACACTAATTAACATACAATTAGCCATTCATCAAGTTATATACACTAATTAACATACACTAATTAACATACTATTAGCCAGTCCTCAAGTTATATACACTAATTAACATACTATTAGCCAGTCACCAAGATATACACACTAATTAACATACAATTAGCCAGTATATAACCAAGTTATTTACACTAAGTAACACACAATTACCCAGTCACTTACATTATCTTACACACTTGGTTCGTAACTTGTTGAATATATACCTAGTTATATATACACTGTCACTTACTTGGTCAGATACTTACACAGCTATATACATCTAGTTTGTTATTTAGCCAGTCACTTACAGTATTATATACAGTCACTGACAATGTGTATAATAAGGTAAACGGCTGGATTAGTTTTTCACATAATGCTTATGAAAATACATTTAGTCCCTGAAGGGGTAATATACACTTGGTCAGATGTAACTTACATCTACTTTAGTTATTAATACTTAGTCAGTTATATGCACAGCCAATCACTGACTGTGTGTATAAAACGGTAAGTGACTGGTTAATTGTATATAACTATAAGTATCCAACAGTTACTTATCTACGGTCTCATAGACTCAGACTCGTCTAACTTAATAATAATGGCTATTAAGATATTACAAGGGTGACTCTTTCAAATAAAGTGGTCTGAGAATAGTCCATTACAGTTTTTGGAAAGCTGTACATTACGAGTTCAGCTTTCTTTAACCGGCACTCGCTCGGCGTGCATGAATTTTCATGCAGACCTACCAGTAAGTACTATGTTTATCTACATCCACCATGCAATTGTTAGACTAGTTCCTGTTTCATGTTACAGTGTCTGTCCATGTATGTTCAGTTTCCATGAGTACTTTCAGTGCTTTGATTTTGTACAAAATCTGTAGATACATTTCTTCAGTTATTGTGTTACTGTATTCATTTTTGCTTGCTAATAATAATGTGATGTATTCATATACATATCCCTGGCTGATTTTGTTCATATGTTGAGATTTTTCTAAAATGTATTGCCAGCAAAGGGACTAGTAGAGCACTAGCATATGTCATTCACCTACATGCATATGACTTGCATTACAATATGAATGAAAAATCTGTCCGTAAGTGTTAATGTTTAAAATATTTGTATGGGCACGAACGATGTGGGTACACATTTCTCTTTTTTGCTTTGTATGGTAAATATCAAGTCCGACAGTACTTTCAGTACTTTGATTTTTTTTACTTTATGATTTTCTGTATTTAATTGTGTTTTTGTTCATATGTTGAGACTGTTCTTGAATGTACTGTAATTTTCTGACGCTGCATTTGTTATGTTATGTTATATATATGTAGGTAAATTTACATGACATTGTGTAAAAGCCGCTGTTAGCTCAGTCGTTGATTGTGTACTTTGTAAACAAAAATTGTTTGATATGTTCTGTTTTTGTTGATGAACCATATATTTTCAGTAATCACTGTTGCATACATTTTCTGTTGTTATCGACATGAATAATATATTGTAAATGAGCCTACACAATGATTTTATGATGTAAACGAACATTAAGTTAAAAATATCTTTTGTTTAAAAATTGGATAATATTAAAAAAAAGGACTATTTTATTGCACATGGTAGACTTTATCTCAGACTGTTTTAAACATGTAAAATATAGATGATATTAATTCTAACATTAACCAATTCTATGATGTAATCAATGATATTTGTTCACCATTATTTAAACAAAATAATAGGTTTAAAAATGACAATAAAACTAGTAAATATCAAACAAAATCTTGAAAAGTTGTATGATGAAGAATGTATCAAAACAAGCTTTGTCAGGACAAACAAAAATTCCTCTAATAAGAATAATGAGACACTATGTCTCGCATTGCTGGGCACTTTATTTACTGGACAGCTGGGCACTTTATTTACTGGACACTTGATTGACCATACACAAGACTTACTGGACACTTGACTTACTGAATGCCTGGCTTACTGGACATTCGCCTTACTGGACACTTCATTTACTGGACTATCACCTTACTGGACACTTTGTTTACTGAACACTCGCCTTACTGGACACTTCATTTACTGGACACTCGACTTACAGAACATTTGACTTAATATTCACATGTAGCACTTGACACTTGACTTATAACACTTGATCAATTGGACACTAAGACTTACTGGACACTAGACTTACTGGACAATTGACTTAATGGACATTTAACTTACCAGACACTTGACTTACTGGACACTGGCCTTACTGGAAACTAGACCCACTGGACCCTTGACTTTCTGGACACCTGCCTAACTGGACACTAGACTTACTGGACTCTTGACTTACTGGACACTAGACTTACTGGACACTTGACTTACTGGACACTTGCCTTACTGGAAACTAGACCTACTGGACACTTGACTTACTGGACACTAGGCTTACTGGACACTTGACTTACTGGACACTGGCCTTACTGGAAACTAGACCCACTGGACCCTTGACTTTCTGGACACTTGCCTAACTGGACACTAGACTTACTGGACTCTTGACTTACTGGACATTTGACTTACTGGACACTAGGCTTACTGGACTCTTGACTTACTGGACACTTGACTTACTGGACACTTGCCTTACTGGAAACTAGACCTACTGGACATTTGACTTACTGGACACTAGGCTTACTGGACTCTTGACTTACTGGACACTTGACTTACTGGACACTTGCCTTACTGGAAACTAGACCTACTGGACATTTGACTAACTGGACACTAGACTTACTGGACTCTTGACTTTCTGGACACCTGCCTAACTGGACACTAGACTTACTGGACTCTTGACTTACTGGACACTTGACTTACTGGACACTTGACTTACTGGACACTTGCCATACTGGAAACTAGACCTACTGGACATTTGACTTACTGGACACTAGGCTTACTGACTTAATGGACACTTGGCTTACTTGACACTTAATTAACTGGACATTTAATTTTCTGGACACTTACATACAGGATACATGCTTTACTAAACTCTTGGCTTATGTGACACTTTATTTACTGGACATTTCCATTTACAGAACAGTTGACTTGATATTCACATATATCACTTGACACTTGACTTACTTAAAACACTTGATCAATAGGATACTTGACTAACTGGACTTTTGATGTACTGGACATATGACGTTATGGACACTTAATTTACTGGACACTTAATTTACCTGACACTTAATCTACCTGACACTTAATTTATCTGACTCTTGACTTATTGGACACTTAAATTACTGGACACCTGACTGACTGGACACCTGATTTACTGGACATATGATGTTATGGACACTTGATTTACTTAACAAAAAAAGTTAAGTTGAGCACAAAATGGTATTGTTCAATAATCACTGAAAGTACATAATTGAAATGAGTTTTTATCAATGGCTTGCGATTGAATGTACATTTTTGTATAAGTAAAATAATACTAGTATTTGATGATATCCAATTAGATTTATTTCTCACCTAAACATTCACTGAATAGTACATACTACTCTGTGTTAACACAAAGAAAATAATTTTTTACAATGTAAAAGCTGAGGACTGTGTTCAAAATTGAAACAAATATGGAAAAACGTTTAGATATGGAAACCTTCATGTGTTAAATGCCTACTTGGATTTTCTAGTGTTTTTTTTTGTTGCTCTTTTAACTGCCTGTTTTCACTATTTAATGTAATGTTTTCTGATGCTTTAAAATGTATTGTTGTAATTATATATAAGGTGACCCTTATAAGCACATTTTGTACTCTCTCAATGTTGATGTTCTATAATTTACTTTGTGATTGCAGATAACTTTAATTACATTGTTGTAATAGGTAACCCTTACATATTTTGTACCCCATGTAAAGTCTATTTGACTAACTTGATACTTTATTTATTGGACACTAATGACTGACTTGATACTTTATTTACTGGACACTTGACTAACTTGATACTTTATTTACTGGACACTTGACTAACTTGATACTTTATTTACTGGACACTTGACTAACTTTATACTTTATATACTGGACACTTGAATATCTTGATACTTTATTTACTGGACACTTGACTAACTTGATACTTTATATACTGGACACTTGAATATCTTGATACTTTATTTACTGGACATTTGACTAACTGGATACTTTATTAACAGGACAGTTGACTAACTGTATACTTTATATACTGGACACTTGACTTACTGGATACTTTATTAACAGGACAGTTGACTAACTGTATACTTTATATACTGGACACTTGACTTACTGGATACTTTATTAACAGGACAGTTGACTAACTGTATACTTTATTTACTGGACACTTGACTAACTTGATACTTTATTTACTGGACACTTGACTAACTTGATACTTTATATACTGGACACTTGAATATCTTGATACTTTATTTACTGGACACTTGACTAACTGGATACTTTATTAACAGGACAGTTGACTAACTGTATACTTTATATACTGGACACTTGACTTACTGGATACTTTATTAACAGGACAGTTGACTAACTGTATACTTTATATACTGGACACTTGACTAATTGGATACTTTATTTACTGGACACTTGACTAACTGTATACTTTATATACTGGACACTTGACTAACTGGATACTTTATTTACTGGACACTTGACTTACTGGATACTTTATTTACTGGACAGTTGACTAACTGTATACTTTATATACTGTACACTTGACTAACTTGATACTTTATATACTGGACACTTGACTAACTGGATACTTTATATACTGGACACTTGACTAACTGTATACTTTATATACTGGACACTTGACTAACTGTATACTTTATTTACTGTACACTTGACTAACTGTATACTTTATATACTGTACACTTGACTAACTTGATACTTTATATACTGGACACTTGACTAACTGGATACTTTATATACTGGACACTTGACTAACTGTATACTTTATATACTGGACACTTGACTTACTGGATACTTTATTTACTGGACAGTTGACTAACTGTATACTTTATATACTGGACACTTGACTTACTGGATACTTTATTTACTGTACACTTGACTAACTGGATACTTTATATACTGGACACTTGACTTACTGGATACTTTATTAACAGGACAGTTGACTAACTGTATACTTTATATACTGGACACTTGACTAACTGGATACTTTATTTACTGGACACTTGACTAACTGGATACTTTATATACTGGACACTTGACTTACTGGATACTTTATTTACTGGACACTTGACTAACTGTATACTTCATATACTGGACACTTGACTTACTGGATACTTTATATACTGGACACTTGACTAACTGGATACTTTATTAACAGGACAGTTGACTAACTGTATACTTTATATACTGGACACTTGACTTACTGGATACTTTATTTACTGGACACTTGACTAACTTGATACTTTATTTACTGGACACTTGACTAACTTGATACTTTATATACTGGACACTTGACTAACTTGATACTTTATTTACTGGACACTTGACTAACTTGATACTTTATTTACTAGACACTTGACTAACTTGATACTTTATATACTGGACACTTGACTAACTTGATACTTTATTTACTGGACACTTGACTAACTTGATACTTTATTTACTGGACACTTGACTAACTGGATACTTTATTAACAGGACAGTTGACTAACTGTATACTTTATATACTGGACACTTGACTTACTGGATACTTTATTTACTGGACACTTGACTAACTTGATACTTTATATACTGGACACTTGACTAACTTGATACTTTATTTACTGGACACTTGAATATCTTGATATTTTATTTACTTGACACTTGACTACCTTGATACTTTATTTACTGGACACTTGACTAACTTGATACTTTATTTACTGGACACTTGACTAACTTGATACTTTATTAACAGGACAGTTGACTAACTGTATACTTTATATACTGGACACTTGACTAACTGGATACTTTATTTACTGGACACTTGAATATCTTGATATTTTATTTACTTGACACTTGACTACCTTGATACTTTATATACTGGACACTTGACTAACTGTATACTTTATTTACAGGACACGTGACTAACTTGATACTTTATTGACAGGACAGTTGACTAACTGTATACTTTATTTACTGGACACGTGACTAACTGTATACTTTATTTACAGGACACTTGACTAACTGTATACTTTATTTACTGGACACTTGACTAACTGGATACTTTATTTACTGGACACGTGACTAACTGTATACTTTATTTACAGGACACTTGACTAACTGTATACTTTATTTACTGGACACTTGACTTACTGGATACTTTATTTACTGGACACTTGACTAACTGTATACTTTATATACTGGACACTTGACTTACTGGAGTCTTTATATACTGGACACTTGACTTACTGGATACTTTATTAACAGGACAGTTGACTAACTGTATACTTTATTTACTGGACACTTGACTAATTGGATACTTTATTTACTGGACATTTGACTAACATGATACTTTATTTACTGGACATTTGACTAACTGTATACTTTATTTACAGGACACTTGACTAACTGTATACTTTATTTACTGGACACTTGACTTACTGGATACTTTATATACTGGACACTTGACTTACTGGATACTTTATTTACTGGACAGTTGACTTACTGTATACTTTATATACTGGACACTTGACTTACTGGATACTTTATTTACTGGACAGTTGACTTACTGGATACTTTATTAACAGGACAGTTGACTAACTGTATACTTTATTTACTGGACACTTGACTAACTGTATACTTTATTTACTTGACACTTGACTAACTTGATACTTTATTGACAGGACAGTTGACTTACTGGATACTTTATTTACTGGACACTTGACTAACTGTATACTTTATTTACTGGACACTTGACTAACTGTATACTTTATTTACTAGACACTGGACTAACTTGATATTTTATTTACTGGACAATTGACTAACTTGATACTTTATTTACTGGACTCTTGACTAATTTGATACTTTATATACTGGACTCTTGACTAACTTGATACTTTATTTGCTGGACACTTGACTAACTTGATACTTTATTTACTGGACACTTGACTAACTTGATATTTTATTTACTGGACACTTGACTAACTTGATATTTTATTTACTAGACACTGGACTAACTTGATACTTTATTTGCTGGAAACTTGACTAACTTGATATTTTATTTACTGGACACTTGACTAACTTGATATTTTATTTACTAGACACTGGACTAACTTGATACTTTATTTACTGGACACTTGACTAACTTGATATTTTATTTACTGGACACTGGACTACTTGACTAACTTGATACTTTATTTACTGGACACTTGACTAACTTGATACTTTATTTACTGGACACTTGACTAACTTGATACTTTATTTACTTGACACTTGACTACCTTGATACTTTATTTACTGGACACTTGACTACTTGACTAACTTGATACTTTATATACAGGACACTTGAATATCTTGATACTTTATTTACTTGACACTTGACTACCTTGATACATTATTTACTGGACACTTGACTACTTGACTAACTTGATACTTTATATACAGGACACTTGAATATCTTGATACTTTATTTACTGGACACTTGAATATCTTGATACTTTATATACAGGACACTTGACTAACTTGATACTTTATTTACTGGACACTTGACTACTTGACTAACTTGATACTTTATATACAGGACACTTGAATATCTTGATACTTTATTTACTGGACACTTGAATATCTTGATACTTTATATACAGGACACTTGACTAACTTGATACTTTATTTACTGGACACTTGACTACTTGACTAACTTGATACTTTATATACAGGACACTTGAATATCTTGATACTTTATTTACTGGACACTTGAATATCTTGATACTTTATATACAGGACACTTGACTAACTTGATACTTTATTTACTGGACACTTGACTACTTGACTAACTTGATACTTTATATACAGGACACTTGAATATCTTGATACTTTATTTACTGGACACTTGAATATCTTGATACTTTATATACAGGACACTTGACTAACTTGATACATTATTTACTGGACACTTGACTACTTGACTAACTTGATACTTTATATACAGGACACTTGAATATCTTGATACTTTATTTACTGGACACCTGAATATCTTGATACTTTATATACAGGACACTTGACTAACTTGATACTTTATTTACTGGACACTTGAATATCGTGATACTTTATTTACTTGACACTTGACTACCTTGATACTTTATTTACTGGACACTTGACTACTTGACTAACTTGATACTTTATATACTGGACACTTGAATATCTTAATACTTTATTTACTTGACACTTGACTACCTTGATACTTTATTTACTGGACACTTGACTACTTGACTAACTTGATACTTTATATACAGGACACTTGAATATCTTGATACTTTATTTACAGGACACTTGGCTTTATAGACATATGTGTATGTATGTAGTTAACTATCATGGGCATAATGCCTTAATTATCAATAAAGAATTAATAATTATATTAGATAATTGATGACGGAAATGAGATATACTTACTGGACACTTGATTGACTGAATATTTGACTTACTGGACACTTTATTAACAGGACACTTGCCTAACTGCTCATTTGACGATTTACATACTGGATGATTGACATATTGGCCATTTGACTTACTGGACATTTGACTTACCGGACATTTTTTTTAGAGAACACTTGCCTTACTGGACACTTTATTTACAGGACACTTGATATACAGGACACTTGATATACAGGACACTTGCCTTAACGGACACTTGCCAAGTTGGAAATAAGATCTACTGGATTCTACTTACTGGACACTACATTTAATTGACACTTTATATACAGGACTAATGCTTGGATTACGGGATACTTGACTCGCTGGATACTTGATTTACTGGACGCTTGACTAACTGGATTCTTTATTTACTGGACACTTGACTAATTGGATACTTTATTTACTGGACGCTTGACTAACTGGATTCTTTATTTACTGGACATTTGACTAATTGGATACTTTATTTACTGGACACTTGACTAACTGGATTCTTTATTTACTGGACACTTGACTAATTGGATACTTTATTTACTGGACACTTGACTAATTGGATACTTTATTTACTGGACACTTGACTAATTGGATACTTTATTTACTGGACACTTGACTAACTTGATACTTTATTTACTGGAGACTTTATTTACAGGATACTTGACTAACTGGATACTTTATTTACTGGACACTTGACTAATTGGATACTTTATTTACTGGACACATGACTAATTGGATACTTTATTTACTGGACACTTGACTAACTTGATACTTTATTTACTGGATACTTTATTTACTGGACACTTGACTAACTGGATACTTTATTTACTGGACATTTGACTAACTGGATACTTTATTTACTGGACATTTGACTAACTGGATACTTTATTTACTGGACATTTGACTAACTGGATACTTTATTTACTGGACATTTGACTAACTGGATACTTTATTTACTGGACACTTGAATAACTGGATACTTTATTTAATGGACACATGACTAACTTGATACTTTATTTACTGGACTATTGACTTACTGGACACTTGACTAGCTTGATACCTAATATACTGGGTACTTTATTTACTGGATACTTTATTTACTGAACACTTTATTTACTGGAGGCTCGTCTCACTTGACACTTAATTTATAGGACATTTGACTAACTGGATACTTTATTTACTGGACAGTTGACTAACTTGATACTTTATTTACTGGACACTTGGAATAACTGGATACTTTATTTACTGGACACTTGACTAACATGATACTTTATTTACTGGACACTTGACTAACTTGATACTTTATTTACTGGACACTTGACTATCATGAAACTTTATTTACTGGACACTTGACTAACTGGATACTTTATTTACTGGACTATTGACTTACTGGGCACTTGACTAGCTTGATACCTAATATACTGGGTACTTTATTTACTGGATACTTTATTTACTGAACACTTTATCTACGGCAGGCTCGACTCACTTGACACTTAATTTATAGGACATTTGACTAACTGGATACTTTATTTACTGGACACTTGACTTACTAGATACTTTATTTACTGGACACTTGACTAACTTGATACTTTATTCACTGGACACTTGAATAACTGGATACTTTATTCACTTGACTAACTGGACACTTGACAAACTGGACACTTGACTAACTGGATACTTTATTAACAGGACACTTGACTAACATGATACTTTATTTACTGGACACTTGACTAACATGATATTTTATTTACTGGACACTTGACTAACTTGATACTTTACTTACTGGACACTTGACTAACTTGATACTTTATTTACTGGACACTTGACTTACTGGATACTTTATTTACTGGACACTTGACTAACTGTATACTTTATTTACTGGACACTTGACTAACTGGATACTTTATAAACTGGACACTTGACTTACTTGATACTTTATTTACTGGACACTTGACTAACTGGATACTTTATATACTGGACACTTGACTTACTTGATACTTTATTTACTGGACACTTGACTAACTTGATACTTTATATACTGGACACTTGACTTACTTGATACTTTATTTACTGGATACTTGACTAACTGGATACTTTATATACTGGACACTTGACTAACTGGATACTTTATTTACTGGACACTTGACTAACTTGATACTTTATTTACTGGACACTTGGAATAACTGGATACTTTATTTACTGGACACTTGACTAACATGATACTTTATTTACTGGACACTTGACTAACTTGATACTTTATTTACTGGACTATTGACTTACTGGACACTTGACTAGCTTGATACCTAATATACTGGGTACTTTATTTACTGGATACTTTATTTACTGAACACTTTATCTACGACAGGCTCGACTCACTTGACACTTAATTTACAGGACACTTGACTTACTAGATACTTTATTTACTGGACACTTGACTTACTGGATACTTTATTAACAGGACAGTTGACTAACTGTATACTTTATATACTGGACACTTGACTAACTTGATACTTTATCTACTGGTCACTTGACTAACTTGATATTTTATTTACTGGACAATTGACTTCCTGGACCATTTATTTTCTGGACACTTTATTTATTGGACACTTGACTTTTAAACTTGATATTTTATTCACTTGACACTTGACTAACTGGATACTTTATTAACAGGACACTTGACTAACTGTATACTTTATTTACTGGATACTTTATTTACTGGACACCTTACTTACTGGACACTTGACTAATTGGATACTTTATTTACTGGACACTTGACTAACTGTATACTTTATATACTGGACACTTGACTAACTGGATACTTTATTTACTGGACACTTGACTTACTGGATACTTTATTTACTGGACAGTTGACTAACTGTATACTTTATATACTGTACACTTGACTAACTTGATACTTTATATACTGGACACTTGACTAACTGGATACTTTATATACTGGACACTTGACTAACTGTATACTTTATATACTGGACACTTGACTAACTGTATACTTTATTTACTGTACACTTGACTAACTGTATACTTTATATACTGTACACTTGACTAACTTGATACTTTATATACTGGACACTTGACTAACTGGATACTTTATATACTGGACACTTGACTAACTGTATACTTTATATACTGGACACTTGACTTACTGGATACTTTATTTACTGGACAGTTGACTAACTGTATACTTTATATACTGGACACTTGACTTACTGGATACTTTATTTACTGTACACTTGACTAACTGGATACTTTATATACTGGACACTTGACTTACTGGATACTTTATTAACAGGACAGTTGACTAACTGTATACTTTATATACTGGACACTTGACTAACTGGATACTTTATTTACTGGACACTTGACTAACTGGATACTTTATATACTGGACACTTGACTTACTGGATACTTTATTTACTGGACACTTGACTAACTGTATACTTCATATACTGGACACTTGACTTACTGGATACTTTATATACTGGACACTTGACTAACTGGATACTTTATTAACAGGACAGTTGACTAACTGTATACTTTATATACTGGACACTTGACTTACTGGATACTTTATTTACTGGACACTTGACTAACTTGATACTTTATTTACTGGACACTTGACTAACTTGATACTTTATATACTGGACACTTGACTAACTTGATACTTTATTTACTGGACACTTGACTAACTTGATACTTTATTTACTAGACACTTGACTAACTTGATACTTTATATACTGGACACTTGACTAACTTGATACTTTATTTACTGGACACTTGACTAACTTGATACTTTATTTACTGGACACTTGACTAACTGGATACTTTATTAACAGGACAGTTGACTAACTGTATACTTTATATACTGGACACTTGACTTACTGGATACTTTATTTACTGGACACTTGACTAACTTGATACTTTATATACTGGACACTTGACTAACTTGATACTTTATTTACTGGACACTTGAATATCTTGATATTTTATTTACTTGACACTTGACTACCTTGATACTTTATTTACTGGACACTTGACTAACTTGATACTTTATTTACTGGACACTTGACTAACTTGATACTTTATTAACAGGACAGTTGACTAACTGTATACTTTATATACTGGACACTTGACTAACTGGATACTTTATTTACTGGACACTTGAATATCTTGATATTTTATTTACTTGACACTTGACTACCTTGATACTTTATATACTGGACACTTGACTAACTGTATACTTTATTTACAGGACACGTGACTAACTTGATACTTTATTGACAGGACAGTTGACTAACTGTATACTTTATTTACTGGACACGTGACTAACTGTATACTTTATTTACAGGACACTTGACTAACTGTATACTTTATTTACTGGACACTTGACTAACTGGATACTTTATTTACTGGACACGTGACTAACTGTATACTTTATTTACAGGACACTTGACTAACTGTATACTTTATTTACTGGACACTTGACTTACTGGATACTTTATTTACTGGACACTTGACTAACTGTATACTTTATATACTGGACACTTGACTTACTGGAGTCTTTATATACTGGACACTTGACTTACTGGATACTTTATTAACAGGACAGTTGACTAACTGTATACTTTATTTACTGGACACTTGACTAATTGGATACTTTATTTACTGGACATTTGACTAACATGATACTTTATTTACTGGACATTTGACTAACTGTATACTTTATTTACAGGACACTTGACTAACTGTATACTTTATTTACTGGACACTTGACTTACTGGATACTTTATATACTGGACACTTGACTTACTGGATACTTTATTTACTGGACAGTTGACTTACTGTATACTTTATATACTGGACACTTGACTTACTGGATACTTTATTTACTGGACAGTTGACTTACTGGATACTTTATTAACAGGACAGTTGACTAACTGTATACTTTATTTACTGGACACTTGACTAACTGTATACTTTATTTACTTGACACTTGACTAACTTGATACTTTATTGACAGGACAGTTGACTTACTGGATACTTTATTTACTGGACACTTGACTAACTGTATACTTTATTTACTGGACACTTGACTAACTGTATACTTTATTTACTAGACACTGGACTAACTTGATATTTTATTTACTGGACAATTGACTAACTTGATACTTTATTTACTGGACTCTTGACTAATTTGATACTTTATATACTGGACTCTTGACTAACTTGATACTTTATTTGCTGGACACTTGACTAACTTGATACTTTATTTACTGGACACTTGACTAACTTGATATTTTATTTACTGGACACTTGACTAACTTGATATTTTATTTACTAGACACTGGACTAACTTGATACTTTATTTGCTGGAAACTTGACTAACTTGATATTTTATTTACTGGACACTTGACTAACTTGATATTTTATTTACTAGACACTGGACTAACTTGATACTTTATTTACTGGACACTTGACTAACTTGATATTTTATTTACTGGACACTGGACTACTTGACTAACTTGATACTTTATTTACTGGACACTTGACTAACTTGATACTTTATTTACTGGACACTTGACTAACTTGATACTTTATTTACTTGACACTTGACTACCTTGATACTTTATTTACTGGACACTTGACTACTTGACTAACTTGATACTTTATATACAGGACACTTGAATATCTTGATACTTTATTTACTTGACACTTGACTACCTTGATACATTATTTACTGGACACTTGACTACTTGACTAACTTGATACTTTATATACAGGACACTTGAATATCTTGATACTTTATTTACTGGACACTTGAATATCTTGATACTTTATATACAGGACACTTGACTAACTTGATACTTTATTTACTGGACACTTGACTACTTGACTAACTTGATACTTTATATACAGGACACTTGAATATCTTGATACTTTATTTACTGGACACTTGAATATCTTGATACTTTATATACAGGACACTTGACTAACTTGATACTTTATTTACTGGACACTTGACTACTTGACTAACTTGATACTTTATATACAGGACACTTGAATATCTTGATACTTTATTTACTGGACACTTGAATATCTTGATACTTTATATACAGGACACTTGACTAACTTGATACTTTATTTACTGGACACTTGACTACTTGACTAACTTGATACTTTATATACAGGACACTTGAATATCTTGATACTTTATTTACTGGACACTTGAATATCTTGATACTTTATATACAGGACACTTGACTAACTTGATACATTATTTACTGGACACTTGACTACTTGACTAACTTGATACTTTATATACAGGACACTTGAATATCTTGATACTTTATTTACTGGACACCTGAATATCTTGATACTTTATATACAGGACACTTGACTAACTTGATACTTTATTTACTGGACACTTGAATATCGTGATACTTTATTTACTTGACACTTGACTACCTTGATACTTTATTTACTGGACACTTGACTACTTGACTAACTTGATACTTTATATACTGGACACTTGAATATCTTAATACTTTATTTACTTGACACTTGACTACCTTGATACTTTATTTACTGGACACTTGACTACTTGACTAACTTGATACTTTATATACAGGACACTTGAATATCTTGATACTTTATTTACAGGACACTTGGCTTTATAGACATATGTGTATGTATGTAGTTAACTATCATGGGCATAATGCCTTAATTATCAATAAAGAATTAATAATTATATTAGATAATTGATGACGGAAATGAGATATACTTACTGGACACTTGATTGACTGAATATTTGACTTACTGGACACTTTATTAACAGGACACTTGCCTAACTGCTCATTTGACGATTTACATACTGGATGATTGACATATTGGCCATTTGACTTACTGGACATTTGACTTACCGGACATTTTTTTTAGAGAACACTTGCCTTACTGGACACTTTATTTACAGGACACTTGATATACAGGACACTTGATATACAGGACACTTGCCTTAACGGACACTTGCCAAGTTGGAAATAAGATCTACTGGATTCTACTTACTGGACACTACATTTAATTGACACTTTATATACAGGACTAATGCTTGGATTACGGGATACTTGACTCGCTGGATACTTGATTTACTGGACGCTTGACTAACTGGATTCTTTATTTACTGGACACTTGACTAATTGGATACTTTATTTACTGGACGCTTGACTAACTGGATTCTTTATTTACTGGACATTTGACTAATTGGATACTTTATTTACTGGACACTTGACTAACTGGATTCTTTATTTACTGGACACTTGACTAATTGGATACTTTATTTACTGGACACTTGACTAATTGGATACTTTATTTACTGGACACTTGACTAATTGGATACTTTATTTACTGGACACTTGACTAACTTGATACTTTATTTACTGGAGACTTTATTTACAGGATACTTGACTAACTGGATACTTTATTTACTGGACACTTGACTAATTGGATACTTTATTTACTGGACACATGACTAATTGGATACTTTATTTACTGGACACTTGACTAACTTGATACTTTATTTACTGGATACTTTATTTACTGGACACTTGACTAACTGGATACTTTATTTACTGGACATTTGACTAACTGGATACTTTATTTACTGGACATTTGACTAACTGGATACTTTATTTACTGGACATTTGACTAACTGGATACTTTATTTACTGGACATTTGACTAACTGGATACTTTATTTACTGGACACTTGAATAACTGGATACTTTATTTAATGGACACATGACTAACTTGATACTTTATTTACTGGACTATTGACTTACTGGACACTTGACTAGCTTGATACCTAATATACTGGGTACTTTATTTACTGGATACTTTATTTACTGAACACTTTATTTACTGGAGGCTCGTCTCACTTGACACTTAATTTATAGGACATTTGACTAACTGGATACTTTATTTACTGGACAGTTGACTAACTTGATACTTTATTTACTGGACACTTGGAATAACTGGATACTTTATTTACTGGACACTTGACTAACATGATACTTTATTTACTGGACACTTGACTAACTTGATACTTTATTTACTGGACACTTGACTATCATGAAACTTTATTTACTGGACACTTGACTAACTGGATACTTTATTTACTGGACTATTGACTTACTGGGCACTTGACTAGCTTGATACCTAATATACTGGGTACTTTATTTACTGGATACTTTATTTACTGAACACTTTATCTACGGCAGGCTCGACTCACTTGACACTTAATTTATAGGACATTTGACTAACTGGATACTTTATTTACTGGACACTTGACTTACTAGATACTTTATTTACTGGACACTTGACTAACTTGATACTTTATTCACTGGACACTTGAATAACTGGATACTTTATTCACTTGACTAACTGGACACTTGACAAACTGGACACTTGACTAACTGGATACTTTATTAACAGGACACTTGACTAACATGATACTTTATTTACTGGACACTTGACTAACATGATATTTTATTTACTGGACACTTGACTAACTTGATACTTTACTTACTGGACACTTGACTAACTTGATACTTTATTTACTGGACACTTGACTTACTGGATACTTTATTTACTGGACACTTGACTAACTGTATACTTTATTTACTGGACACTTGACTAACTGGATACTTTATAAACTGGACACTTGACTTACTTGATACTTTATTTACTGGACACTTGACTAACTGGATACTTTATATACTGGACACTTGACTTACTTGATACTTTATTTACTGGACACTTGACTAACTTGATACTTTATATACTGGACACTTGACTTACTTGATACTTTATTTACTGGATACTTGACTAACTGGATACTTTATATACTGGACACTTGACTAACTGGATACTTTATTTACTGGACACTTGACTAACTTGATACTTTATTTACTGGACACTTGGAATAACTGGATACTTTATTTACTGGACACTTGACTAACATGATACTTTATTTACTGGACACTTGACTAACTTGATACTTTATTTACTGGACTATTGACTTACTGGACACTTGACTAGCTTGATACCTAATATACTGGGTACTTTATTTACTGGATACTTTATTTACTGAACACTTTATCTACGACAGGCTCGACTCACTTGACACTTAATTTACAGGACACTTGACTTACTAGATACTTTATTTACTGGACACTTGACTTACTGGATACTTTATTAACAGGACAGTTGACTAACTGTATACTTTATATACTGGACACTTGACTAACTTGATACTTTATCTACTGGTCACTTGACTAACTTGATATTTTATTTACTGGACAATTGACTTCCTGGACCATTTATTTTCTGGACACTTTATTTATTGGACACTTGACTTTTAAACTTGATATTTTATTCACTTGACACTTGACTAACTGGATACTTTATTAACAGGACACTTGACTAACTGTATACTTTATTTACTGGATACTTTATTTACTGGACACCTTACTTACTGGACGCTTGACTTACTTGATACCTTATTTACAGGACACTTGTCTAACTAGATACTTTCTTCACTTGACACTTGACTAACTGGACATTTGATTTACTGGATATTTGATTTACAGGCTACTTTATTTACTGGATACATTATTTACTGGATACTTTATTTATTGGACACTTAATTTACTGGACACTTGACTAACTTGACACTTAATTTACTGGACACTTGACTAACTTGACACTTTATTTACTGGACACTTGACTAACTGGAAACTTGACTGCCATGAAACTTTATTTACTGGACACTTGACTTTCTTAACACTTTACGAACATGATTCTTTATTTAAAGACGTTTTCGGTAGTTCGCTACATTTTTCACATAGACATATAGGAAAAATTAAAACTGATCAATGCATTTTTTAAAATTTTGCATGGTCGTAGCATATGAAAACAGAAACATTTTAAGCAAAAAGAAAATCGTTTTTGAGATATCTGCCCTTGAATTTGGATTTTTTTGCTTATTTTAGGTCATTTCATGGGCAGATAATTCACCATAATGGAAAGGAAGGCCTTATCTATTTCCATTTTATGAAGCCGACTTCCTTTCTTGTCATCGTGAAATATTTCATGAATTATTATGAGTTTTTTTAAAAAAAAAAATTCCCTTTACCTAAACCAACACCAATTTTCTTTACAACTGAGAAAAGACAATATAAATGCATGAAATTTTGTTTTTAGACCAAAAATAAAATGAAAAACATTAAGCAAAAGTAAAACCATGGTATTTGAGATTTATGTATGAGTTAATTGCCTTGAAAAATGACGAAAAAAAAACGAGATCAGTGACCCACCAATTTTTTTCGGTTAAAATGTTTTTGTTATGATATGTTATGATTATGCAAAGTTTTAAAAAATTTCATTGATCAGTTTTAATTTTTCCTATATGTTTTTGTGAAAAATGTAGCGAACTACTGAAAACGTCTTTAATGGACACTTGACTAACTGGATCCTTTATTTACAGGACCTTTGACTAACTTGATGCTTTATTTATTGGACACTAGAGTAACAGGATACTTGACTAACAGGACTTGATTCTATATTTACTGGACACTTGACTAACTGGATACTTGACTATAACTGGACACTTGACAAACTGGATACTTTATTTACAGGACACTTGACAAACTGGATACTTTATTTACTGGACACTTGACAAACTGGATAATTTATTTACTGGACACTTGACTAACTGGACACTTGACAAACTGGACACTTGACTAACTGGACACTTGACAAACTGGACACTTGACTAACTGGATACTTTATTTACTGGACACTTGACTAACTGGACACTTGACAAACTGGACACTTGACTAACTGGACACTTGACAAACTGGACACTTTATTTACTGGACACTTGACTAACTGGATACTTTATTTACTGGACACTTGACTAACTGGATACTTTATTTACTGGACACTTGACTAACTGGACACTTGACAAACTGGACACTTGACTAACTGGACACTTGACAAACTGGACACTTGACTAACTGGACACTTGACTAACTGGATACTTTATTTACTGGACACTTGACAAACTGGATACTTTATTTACTGGACACTTGACTAACTGGACACTTGACAAACTGGACACTTGACAAACTGGACACTTGACTAACTCGATACTTTATTTACTAGACACTTGACTAACTGGACACTTGACAAACTGGATACTTTATTTACTGGACACTTGACTAACTGGACACTTGACAAACTGGACACTTGACAAACTGGATACTTTATTTACTGGACACTTGACTAACTGGAAACTTGACTAACTGGACACTTGACAAACTGGATACTTTATTTACAGGACACTTGACTAACTTGATACTTTATTTACTGGATACATAATTTACTGTACGCTTGAGAAACTTGATACTTTATTTACTGGATACATAATTTACTGTACGCTTGAGAAACTGGATACTTTATTTACTGGATACATAATTTACTGTACGCTTGAGAAACTGGATACTTTATTTACTGGATACATAATTTACTGGACGCTTGAGAAACTTGATACTTTATTTATTGGACACGTGACTAACTGGATACTTTATTTACTGGACACTTGACTAACTGGACACTTGACAAACTGGACACTTGACAAACTGGACACTTGACTAACTCGATACTTTATTTACTAGACACTTGACTAACTGGACACTTGACAAACTGGATACTTTATTTACTGGACACTTGACTAACTGGACACTTGACAAACTGGATACTTTATTTACTGGACACTTGACTAACTGGAAACTTGACTAACTGGACACTTGACAAACTGGATACTTTATTTACAGGACACTTGACTAACTTGATACTTTATTTACTGGATACATAATTTACTGTACGCTTGAGAAACTTGATACTTTATTTACTGGATACATAATTTACTGTACGCTTGAGAAACTGGATACTTTATTTACTGGATACATAATTTACTGTACGCTTGAGAAACTGGATACTTTATTTACTGGATACATAATTTACTGGACGCTTGAGAAACTTGATACTTTATTTATTGGACACGTGACTAACTGGATACTTTATTTACTGGACACTTGACTAACTGAATACTTTATTCACAGGGCACTTGACTAACTGGACACATGACTTACTGGACACTTGACTTACTAGATCTTATCAATTAACAATTATGTATATTTCTCACCTTAATTTCTTTCATCTAAATAATGTATTTAATTTTGAACACATTCCTCAACTTTCACATTGTAATTTTCCTCCATTTCTGTTTAGGCTACTTTGTGTACATAGTGCTATAATTTGTCATGTTTACAGAATTGAAGAAAATGAAGAATGACATATTCAATACATAAAGCGTCCATTTTGTGATTAACTTAACTAATTTGATTTTCTAGTATTTGCTTTTTGTAATGTTTTCTGATGCTTTTAAAATGTATTGTTGTAATAAGGTAACCATTTTGTACTCTCTGATTGTTGATGTGATTTCAGTTAACTTTTAAATCATCGTTATAATACACATTTTGTACCCGGCCATCTAATTCTGTCTCGTAATTCCAGATTGTAATAAGGTAACCCTTACATATTTGGTGCCCTGTGTAAAGTGTATGCACTTATGAAAATTTTGCCGTGTTTCTGTTGGCAAATTTTTTTTTTTTCCCTCTCGTTGATTCTGTTATTCACTGTATGCTTCTTTTCATGTTTATTGTTTTTCATATTCATTCTTTGTACTTAGTTTGCTTTTATTGTTTGATGTTTCAATTTTATGAAATAGAAACTGTTTTTATTTCGTGAATTATATTGTCAAAATGTACTTATTATATCATCATTATACTTGACTTTTGATGAAAATAAATTTGTGTTCAATTATTCTTTATCTTGTTCATCTTTGAAATAATATAATAACAAACAAGAACCATGACTAGAAGTTTATTTATATGAAAGAAGTATAAATCACACAATACATATAAAGCTGAGAAAAAGCTTGTTTCCTGCAGGAACAGCATCATCTTACAATACTGTCTAAGTAACGCTTCTCATGACAAATACTTCTTGCTGAACAAAATCCAACACCATGGGTAGAAATGTAGTCTACAATGTAATTATTATAAAATCTTAACATGAAGTCATAGAAAAGGACCTGATCTAACAAGTTGCTGCGTTCAATTCTAAGATAATTTTCAAGTAACAATAACTTCACACTTACATAACTCTTATAGCAACCAGGACTGGTAATGATGATTGATAGACTGACAAGAAATAGATGATTTGATCATACAAAATAGAAATAAGGTGCAATATCTGGTAAGAATTAATCCAATCCCCAAAAAAGTTTTGTTGAGCTAGTTCGATAAACAACTATAGTACAACCTTAGTAGCTCTCCGGAAGTTAAACTGCGCATGTCCTTAATCGAACTGAGTCTAGTCGTACTATGGTAAAACAAAACAGAAGCGAGTCTTTTCGACCCAGACACTTTTCGACCCAAGCCAAATATCAAGACTTTTTGAACCCAGGATGTAAAACACTATATGTATTCGTGTTCATTCAAATGAATGATGCTTGAATAATATTCCAGTGACTAGTGGCAATGTTTACGTTGAATCGCGAATTCATATGATAAATACTTCCTAACTAGGTAACATTCAATTATGTTGGTCAAAAACATGCTTACATAACTCTAAATCTAACGATCTTATGCACTTTTACAGCATCATGATATTAATTAAAGAAATACGATGTATTCAAATGAAATATGTCATTAATTACTTATAACTTTCATATAGCTGCCATCTTGGAACGAGATAAACTAGTGTATTATCGTTGGTTGAACGAGAGTAGCTAGACTAACCAGACTAGAGCACGACTAGGGTTGGTTTGATCTATGTTTAGTTGAACTATTGTAACTATAGTTATTAATCGAACTCGCTCAATATGTGGTATTTTTGTTCACAAATGATAAAAGAATTGAAAATTGAAAAAACGAATATACATAGTTGATGTCTCTGAAATATCAGTAATTGGTTTTTATGTATGGTTATTTTATGTTACAAATAAAGATCTATGTCATTTTGTTTTGAAAATAAATGACAAAATTTCAATCAATACTGGGTTGATTATATTTCATCTATCATCAAACAGAGCACCACCTATGTGTATATACATATATTAGATACAGTAATTTTGGATGAAGAAATTGTAGGTTGGCATAAATATTATTAATCATAGCATACATACACAGTTACACATTAAAGGAATACATACTTACACATATAAAACATTATAGAAATAAAAAAACTACATACATATACATACCTACATATATAAACATGACATACATACCAACATATAATGATACATTACTTATATGCATACTCACATATAGAAAACATTACATACATACATGCCTACACATGTAAAACAATACATACATACCTACACATATAAAACACTACATACATACATAGCTACACATATATAACATTATAGCTATACATATATAACATTATAGTTACACATATATAACATTTCATACATACCTACACATATATAACATTATATACATAGCTACACATATAAATTATTACATACATAGCTACTCATATATAACATTACATACATACCTACACATATATAACATTATAGCTACACATATATATCATTACATACATACCTACACATATATAACATTACATACATACATAGCTACACATATATAACAGTACATACATACATAGCTACACATATATAACATTATAGCTACACATATATATCATTACATACATAGCTACACATATATAACATTACATACATACATAGCTACACATATATAACAGTACATACATACATAGCTACACATATAACAGTACATACATAGCTACTCATATATAACAGTACATACATACATAGCTACACATATATAACATTACATGCATACATAGATACTCATATATAACAGTACATACATACATACATAGCAGTACATATGAAACATTACATACATACCTACACATATATATAACATTACATAAATAGCTACTCATATATGACATTACATACATACATAGCTAAACATATATAACAATACATGCATACATAGCTACACATATATTACATTATATAAATACCTACACATATATAACATTACATACATACCTACACATATAAAACATTAAGGACATTCCAAATTAATAGTTCAGTAATATGAAAGGGAAATTTATCACTCAAATTCATCTTTTTTAGCTCTATACAAAACTTGCTTGTACTTTAAGAATATGAATCTAAAATTTTGAAATAAATATTTGTCAAACCTTACATAATTTGATGTTTGTTACATTTCCATACGTAACTTAGTTGTTTGCATTCCAGGGTTGTGTTGACAGATTTCAGAGTAAACCTTTCCTACATACAATCCAAGATGTATCCTGTACCACCTACAAAACAAACAAAAATAATTCATGCAGATATCTACAACAAATGGAATTTGTCTATCATCTTTTACCAACTTGTCTAACATAATGTCAAAAGTTTTAAGTATTCAAAATTGTCTAAATATTCCATATAGGAACAAGAGTGCCCGGTTCAAGGGCCATAATTCAGAAGTGCCTGGGCCGGTTGGGATGGCTATCTAACTTGCCCGAGGTCTCATGGCCATAAACATTTCCATCAAGTTTGGTGAGGATCCAAATAAAACTGTTTGAATAAGAGAGCGGGCACCATTGTGGACGACGCTGGCTGGTGTGGGTGTTCCCATAATACGACCCGTTTTTTTTAAACGGGCATATAAAAATGACCAAGTCCCATAACTACACAAGAAATGGTGATAACAAAAATCAATTACAATATGAGTGTTTGTCAGACTGTGTGCGTTTGTCAGACTGTGTGTGTTTGTCAGACTGTGTATGTTTGTCAGACTGGGTGTGTTTGTCAGACTGTGTGTGTTTGTTAGACTGTGTGTGTTTGTCAGACTGTGTGTGTTTGTCAGACTGGGTGTGTTTGTCAGACTGAGTGTGTTTGTCAGACTGTGTGTGTTTGTTAGACTGTGTGTGTTTGTCAGAATGTGTGTGTTTGTCAGTCTGAGTGTGTTTGTCAGACTGTGTGTGTTTGTTAGACTGGGTGTGTTTGTTAGGCTGTGTGTGTTTGTTAGACTGTGTGTGTTTGTTAGACTGTGTGTGTTTGTCAGACTGTGTGTGTTTGTTAGACTGTGTGTGTTTGTCAGACTGTGTGTGTTTGTCAGACTGTGTGTGTTTGTTAGACTGTGTGTGTTTGTCATTAATTACTTAGAACAAATTGACCACCAAATAAAAGCCACATTATGTCTCAACCAAGGGTGGCCTTTGTAGACAGGTTTAACTGTATGTTTGTTTATCAGACATTAATTTTGTGTGTGTTTGTAAGACATCTTTCTGTAAGGATTTTGATAACTCAAATTAAACAAGAAATGTTAGTGAACCACGGATGACCCCTGTAACCTTGACCTTTGATTTACAGACCTGAAAATCAATAGGGGTCATCGATCTACATGTGATACCCAATCACCAACCAAATTTGAAAAGAATAGGCAAAAGCGTTAACTAGTTATTGGTCAAACAAGGTTTGGTTACATATGGACAGATGGACAACATGTGCAAAGCAATATACCTCCTTTTCTCCTAAAGGGGGCATGATAATTTTTAAAACTACTATGTTGCAGATTTTTTGAATGTCAAATATTTAATAGTTTAATAAAAACTCAAACATACCATAGCTAGTTCATTACAGCCAAAAATTTCTCTTTATACAGCTGTCATTTTCCTGCTCTCTCTCACTTTTACACAGATATTGCTGACATTCTGGAAGCATTCAATGTCTGTAATTTTCACAACCGTTGTTGCCTCTGTATCAAGTATTCTCAAATCCATCTGCACAAAAATAATATTAAGTAAATTTCATTTGAAAACAAGATGCTGCTTTCAATAAACGCATATGCTTGTGAAGCAATAGCCCATTTGAACAAGGTCAAAGTGGCTGGGTGTTTGACAATTAAGGGCGGATTGAGAATGGTCATAAGAAACAACTGTATACATGTAAGTATTCAAGTGTTCTAGAAAGCGGTGTTCCGTAAAATCTACTCATTCTAGTACAGAATCATTCTAAGTCCAAATTGAGTCAATGTCAAGGTCAAAGTAGGTTTGTTGATATGGACAGTGGATTGAGAATGATCATACGCAACAACTGTAGAAGTATCAAAGTGTTCTAGCAAGTATTGGTATAGGACATAGGAAAATGAGGTTATCTGCCCTCTGGTATAGAACAAGGTAAGTATTTGAACAGAATCCAGGAAAATGGGTTATCTGCCCTCTGGTATAGAACAAGGTAAGTATTTGAACAGAATGGTTATCTACCAGGTATAGAATAAGGTAAGTATTGGTACAGAATCTAAGGAAAATGGGTTATCTACCCTTTGGTATAGAATAAGGTAAATATTAGCATAGAATCTATGAAAATAGGTTATCTACCTGCTGGTATAGAATAAGGTAAGAATTGGTACAGAATCTAGGAAAATAGGTTACCCGCCAAGGTAAGTATTGGTACAGAATCTAGGGAAATGGGTTATCTACCTGCTGGTATAGAACAAGGTAAGTCTAGGGAAATGGGTTATCTACCTGCTGGTATAGAATAAGGTAAGTATTGGTATAGAATCTAGGAAAATGAGTTATCTACCTGCTGGTATAGAATAAGGTAAGTATTGGTACAGAATCTAGGGAAATGGATTATCTACCTGCTGGTATAGAATAAGGTAAGTAATGGTACAGAATCTAGGAAAATTGGTTATCTACCTGCTGGTATAGAATAAGGTAAGTATTGGTATAGAATCTAGGAAAATGAGTTATCTACCTGCTGGTATAGAATAAGGTAAGTATTGGTACAGAATCTAGGAAAATGGGTTATCTGCCAGCTGGGATAGAATAATGTAAGTATTGATACAGAATCTAGGAAAATAGGTTATCTGCCTGCTGCACAGGAACGGTAAGTTTTATCAGGGGAGACAACTGTGGATACCATCTGCAGCAGGACTAATCTATACATATACATTTTTTTGCATAGATCAGTGCTGCTACAGAAGATATCCACAGTTGTCTCCCCTGATTAAACTGTGGTCCGCTGGTATAGAGCTATAATTCAGTTGGAAACAAGCGTTATTTAAGTACTGAGTTTGATTATTGTTAGAATTATATAAATTTTATCATCTACCTTAGGTTGTTGGCCATGTCTTGATTGTAGAATTGTC